>JAHWXV010191150.1:0-10531 GCA_024586415.1 Phrixothrix hirtus | reverse complement strand
AAACTCAAATCGCGTTGTTGCGAGTAAACTCAGATATTTCGGATCCGTGTATCCATGTATTCAATGCATTAATTAATAATCCGCAACAAAATTTAACGGACATCGCCTAATAAAAAAGTGGGGGTGCACTACCCTCCTAAAGACGGTTGGTGGCAAATAACAATCTACATCGATATAATCTATTTTCAATTCAATAATTAATAATCTGCAACAAAATTTAACGGACATCGCTTTATAAAAAAGTAGGGGTATTACCCTCTTAAGGACGGTTGGTGGTAAATATCGATCTACATCGATGTAGTGTATTCAATTCGTTAATTAATAATCCGCAACGAAATCTAACAGAGATCGCTTAATAAAACAATGCGGGTGCACTACCCTCTTAAGGACGCTTGGTAGCAAACAACGATCTACATCGATATAATGTATTCACTTCATTAATTAATAATCTGCAACAGAATTTAACGGACATCGCTTAATAAAAAAGTGGGGGCGTTGCCCTCTTAAGGGCGGTTGGCGGCAAATAACTATTTACATCGATATAATGTATTCGATTCAATAATTAATAATCCGGTATAAAATTTAACGGACATCGCTTAATAAAAAAGTGGGGGTGCACTACCTTCCTAAGGACGGTTGGTGGCAAACTACTATCTACATAGGTATAATGTAATAAATTCAATAATTAATAATCCGGTATAAAATTTAACGGGCATCACTTAATAAAAAAGTCACAGTTACGAAGCAGTGTTACCACATCTAAAACCGTGGCTCGAAAAACTGTGGCTGTCTTCACACCAGTCGCCTAGAGATTTATACTTTATCTAATCTTCCATCAGAAAATGGCATTGACATAAACTTTAGAAGTGTTGAATCGTAATGTATTTATAAATTTATTTAAACTGGATTAAAG
Organism: Phrixothrix hirtus; assembly: GCA_024586415.1. NCBI lineage: Eukaryota > Metazoa > Arthropoda > Insecta > Coleoptera > Phengodidae > Phrixothrix > Phrixothrix hirtus. The sequence goes on along the minus strand of JAHWXV010191150.1, from coordinate 9,618 downwards.
TTATTTAAAATACTCGCATTGAGTTGAATTTAAGAATTTTAAAATGTTACAATTAGCACCTACTGTTAAACATTTAACAAATTTTATAACCTTTGCAACGTTGACCTCTAATTTCTGATTGTTGGATTCGTATGATAAGTTTTATTGGATAAATACAATGTCAATCACTTGTTAAGTCGCAACGTTCGCTCCAAGCGAGGTATTTATCATGAGTTCGTTTAGTTTCTGCTTTCACTTTGTATTCTATTTGCTGTTTTATTAATAAGCTAGAACCAAAGAATAATTCATTTTATTTAATCCTTTTATATATACATAAATGCTCATTTGGCGTACCTAGGATTGTCCACCTGCCTACTTTAAACGCTAATTTTTGTACTAGTATAATATAATAGTAGATTATCAGTGGCGGTATGGGACCAGAAGTGGCCCCCAAGATGGCCGCTATAGCATGGGACCCCATTTCTACCGCTGGGGAAGAGCCCCGGGGCCAATTTCTACACTTAGGGCTTCACCCCACCACCAACTCGGTGGCCATCTTGGGCCCCATGCTATAGCGGCCATCTTGAGGGCCACTTCCGGTCCCATACCGCCACTGATAATCTACTATTATATTATACTAGTACAAAAATTAGCGTTTAAAGTAGGCAGGTGTACAATCCTACCGCCACTGATAATCTACTTATAATATTCCACGATTTCTTGAACCGTTTAATTACATTAATTTTGAAACGTTCAGTAGCTATTCGAGGCATTTATTGTTATTCCGCATATTTTAATTAAAATGTATGTACTCAAAATGTGCTGTTAATAGTCGTTGCTATTTTGAGCAGAGGTTTTAATTGTTTATTGTATTAATTATCATGTTGAGGCACGTAAATTCGATTAGACTTTTCGGCTTATGACCAAAAACACTGTAAGTCTAAGTATCTCGAATTAAGTTCAGACCATAATTCAAAAAAGAACATGGACTTACTACCTGCATTCAGCCTTGCGACAGAAATAAGGGAAGAGGGTAGCTAGACTGAATGTTACTTAATTTCACGAAAGAGCTAAACTGAATATAACCAATTGCCTGTAGTTAAATCAATATAGACTCAATTCCGACCCCAATTTATAGCGAAGTAATTACGCCCGTGACAACTAAATCAGTTAATTTGTCTTAATGTCTGCATGAACTTACTACCTGCATTCAGACACGCGACATTAACAAGGGAAGAGGGTAGCTAGACTGAATGTTAACTAATTTGACGAAAGGGGTAAACTGAATGTAATCAGTTGCCTGTAGTTAAACCAATATAAACTCAATTCTGACCCCAATTTATAGCGAAGTAATTACGCCCGCGACAACTATATAAAAAGTTGTCTTAATTTCTACGTGTTGATATATGGTTTACAATCTAAAATTTAAACTAGGTGAGGTCCTCAGATTTAAAATTTCTAAAACCATGGCGCAGATGGTTATAACTTTTATTTAAAGTTGCGGTTTCCGATTTGTTCAAGTTACAAACTTTTTCGACTTATGACCAATTACACTGTAAATCAGAGTATCTCGAATTCAGTTCAGACCGTAATTCGAAACAGAACATGAACTTACCATCTGCATTCAGACACGCGACAGTAACAAGGGAAGAGGGTAGCTAGACTGAATGTTAACTAATTTGACGAAAGGAGTAAACTGAATGTAATCAGTTGCCTGTAGTTAAATCAATATAAAGTCAATTCTGACCCTAATTTATAGCGAAGTAATTACGCTCGCGACAACTATATGAAAATTTGTCTTAATTTCTACGTGTCGATATATGGTTTGCAATCTAAAATTTAAACTGGGTGAGGTCCTAAGATTTAAAATTTTTAAAACCATGGCGCAGATGGTTATAATTTTTATTTAAAGTTGCGGTTTTAGATTTGTTCAAGTTACAAACTTTTTCTACTTATGACCAACGACACTGTAAATCTGAGTATCTCGAATTCAGTTCAGACCGTAATTCGAAACAGAACATGAACTTACTACCTGCATTCAGACACGCGACAGTAACAAGGGAAGAGGGTAGCTAAACTAAATGTTAACTAATTTGACGAAAGGGGTAAACTGAATGTAATCAGTTGCCTGTAATTAAATCAATATAAACTCAATTCTGACCCCAATTTATAACGAAGAAATTGCGCCCGCGGCAACTATATAAAAAGTTGTCTTAATTTCTACGTATTGATATATGGTTTGCAATCTAAAATTTAAACTAGGTCAGGTCCTCAGATTTAAAATTTCTAAAACCATGGCGCAGATGGTTATAATTTTTATTTACATTTGCGGTTTCCGATTTGTTCAAGTTACAAACTTTGCTAAATTTAATCTTATAGAGTATAAATACTTTCTATTTCATCTAATTGGTAATTTATTAAGTTTTCTTAATTAATTAATATATGTACTTCATTTTATGCTAGCTACAGGATGTGTTTTAATTTCAGTTTTACGTTTCCTAGTAACAAGTATCGCTCTTTCATGTATAACTGAATTTTTCTTGTAATAACTTTTAGAAGATTTAAATCTAAAGCATCGTTTACTAGTGAAACATTATATCGCGAATGAACTTTAAACAACCACACGTACTAGACTAATTCTAAGTCAAGTTCAGAAAACAATCGATACCCTAATGTTTATTCCTAAATTATTTTAATTTTTACGTCCATCTAGTTTAACGGACATTCCTGTATAATTATTTGTTTATAGGTGTTTGCGATAATCATTTTTAGTTTTAATAACCATTTAAAAATCTGTCTTAATTTTCTTCATTCGCGCACTGACGTACACGTCTAAGATAAACAAAAGAAATTGGATATTTACTTCGAATGCTTTTGCCGGATTAAATAAAATAAAAATTATTGTTCCTGTGCCTCAAAACTGCAGGTAAAAATAATCGTGTGGTCACTAATTTCTCACGGAACAACATTGAAGAACTTTGTGCAGAATGGTGTTGCCCTACATTTTGGAAATGATGTTTGCATTTTTCAATGCGATGAATCGGTAGACTTGGCGAACAGCCCAAATCTAACTCATTCGATTTTTCTTGCGGGTAGACGAATGAAGAGATTTTTAAATGAATTGTTTCGAATATAAGTATTTTTATCAAGTTTTAGTGCAGCATTGTACCGTGGTCGTCACTGTCAGCTGACTAATTAATAGAAATAATTATATTTCGCCGAACGTATGTGCTTTTATTTTAATTTTGGTAACAATCGTACAATATCTAATATTAGTAGCGCTTGTAAGCGCGTCTTAAATGTTGAACAAACAACAATAAATTATTTAGAGACACCCTGTATATCAGAATTGGAAATACGTCGGCGACATTGTAATAATAATAACGTAAACTTAAATATTCGAAACTATGATTCATTCAAAATAGCGATTTAATTTCTCGCTTGTTTAGAATGAAAATTAATTAGAACTTTCATAGAACAACAAGTAACGAGGCTGCGGTAAAAGTTATCACGTCAGCAAGTCTCTAAACATGCACAACCTTCTAAAAATAGCTATTAACCATCCCCGCTTTACTTCACTGCCCTTCCAAAACAAATGCTTCTGAAGTCAGTGGAAGCTAGGCACTGCAAGAGTAATCAGCGCTTATAGTAAATTGTATCTTTTTAATGCTACTAATTATTCATTATAGCGATTGATTGAATACAGAGTTTATTATTTCTTAATTATAAGTATCCCATCTTTTCTTGTAGAAAACTTCTAGAAATAAGTAGAGTACGTATACACATTGTTGAGTTTATGATTGATCGGATCGAAGAATGCATCCAGTGGCGTACGAGTCATCATCCATCTAGTAAGTACACCACGGTTTTCTCGTAATACGCTTATCCTATTTCCCCCCTGTAAGCCTAACGACCCTAATGAAGTGGCGCCCTCTAATTACGATTTTTCCTTCAATTACTACAACGACCTGTCCTAATAGTCAACATTGAATCTCCTTCTCCACTGTGCACTTGTAGGCGCAACATCATAAATTATGGGAATAACACCGCCTGCTCCCTTTAGGGCCACAAAACGTCTTTGCCCCGTTATACGCTCATGTGGATCTCGGCCAATAAATAATCTGCGTGCCCCTTTCTTTTTGTTAAAGGTAACAAATACGAAGAATTAAATGTGTTAATTTGTTAACGATTCAATAACAATTATGAAACAGATAAAATAAGAAATGCAATGAAGTATCATAAATCTATATAATATAAAATAAAATATGCATAAATCACTAAATTGAAAACGGCGTGATGCACGTAATTATCTAGAACACAAAATTTTACTATTTACTCAATGCAGCTTATAAAATTTCTTAGGTTAAATTATATCCTTTTAAATAATTTATGAATGAACTTTTAAATATTTCTCGTCTCTCGCCTCTACGAGGCTGGTTTTCTAAACTTGAACTCGTGTGATACAACGTCTTATGAAACGTGTTTTTTAAACTATTTTATCTATTTGCTAAAAATTTAGGGGAAAAAACGCACTTAATTTGACAGAATTGATTTAGGGATTTTAGTGATGGTTGGCGACATTGACGTTTTGATATTTGAATATGAAAGTTTTGTCAATTTTCTATTCGACTTTGACGTTTAATAAGGTTAATTACTGATGTTACCAACCTTTTAAAATAAAATAGTCCGTGTTCAAAATGGGTTTCGAAATGAGCTCATTTCGATACGCAAATAGATAAAGATTGTTACCAATAATTTTTATTGAACTAGGTAAATTAAAACGTGAAGTAATTACACGCGAATTTAATTGTTAATAATTTCAATGTCTCATCGATATAATCGGTGTCCTGATAACAGCTCACCCCGTAGACGTTGCTGTATGGACTATTGTACTCGTCTTCATAATTGAATCGTTTAAGCTGGACTTGACTTTGATACAATCATCAAATAAAAAGATCTCGATCGCAACCAAACCGCCTAAAGGGATTTATTTACGATACGATTTGTATCGGGCCTTATAACTAAGCATTTTACTGGCTTGTCTCCGTGAACACTGTTTATTTATTTGTATTATTCTACACGTCTGCTCTGCTCAGAAGTTAATTTCACGGCAGGAAGCAGATTCCTTGATCTTTTGGATTTAACCAATAGTTCGGTTATGCAATTTTTCCGAATATTTTAACTAAAAAATTGAATTGAGACTTAATAAATTTGTCGTTAGTTTTATGTTCAGCATCAATAATTAGTCATATTTTTATGAGTATTACCAGTGTCTAATATTTAATTTGTTTGAAATAATTTAACGTTTCTTTAAATCTTAGGCGTGTTGATGCGGATTAATTAAATTGTAATTGACGGTGTTGGCGTAATGAGCACATTCGCGAATTTTACAACCTCTAAAAAGTAAGCGAGTTCTACAGGAAGTTGGTATTGTGAATCTAATTAAAATAACTAGAATTTATTACTACAAAATGATGATCATGAATGTTCACTTTTGCATATAAATCTGCATTGCAGAATGCATTCGTAAATTTATTACAATGGCTCAGCGTAGATTGCCGTTTTTAATATTTAAATAAGGGAGAAAGAGAGAGAGACAAGGGGGTCTTTTATAAATGTAAGAAATAAAGAAGGGCGATATTTTTCCATATATAATTCAGAGATCAAAATGTGATTACCGTAGAGTGAAATAAAGATTTATCCAACATGCGTCGCTTTAATATAGGATTTGAAAGGGCATGCTGGGATCGCAGATTACACAATAAAATTAAAATAACCAACGTTTCGTAATAAAATATCGAAATGTCAATACAACAAACTTAACAAAAATGATTATTAACGTGCAGAGTGTAAATTCGTTTGTGCACCTTTAATAACATCAAGCTTAGTATGGTTCAAATTAAAAAATTAGAGATTTGGAATTGGTCATTTTAATTAAAACCCACTTCAGATTTTCCATCACCAATCTGAACAACGCAATCATGGCAACAATTAAGCCACAGTTTGTGTTTGCAGAATGGATTTCAGTGGAACTCGATTGAGTTTTCGAAATAGACGAGGCAGATGCAATTTTCAGTTAAAGAGCGCCTAGAAAAATACTGTTGTCGTGATGAAAAAGCCTCAATACAAATCCCCGGATTATTTGTCCTCGAAAATACAACACAAGTTAATCTAGGAATTTTTATTACGTTTATCCCCGTTTTTGTGTGCTAAATGTACGTTTTATTCCATAATGCGTTAATTGCTTAATGCAGCAGCTTGCCGAAATTTTGATGTACAATTGAAACGCAATAACGTTCTCCAATATGCAAATTTTGAATATTTTTCAATGTGGAATACATTTGTGTAACTCGGTGCACCTGTTATTTGGTAGTTTCGTTACCGATTGTATTGTTTAGGCATCTCCTGTCCATAAAGCTGTTTTATTTTTGTACACTACATCACGCTCGCATAGTCTAAATTGACTTTTATGCATTCAAGACAATTTGTTTTATTATTTAGAAAACAAAATACTTTTTTCTAAAATAAAATATACTATTCAGACTAAAATTTGTTTACGCTGTTGTAATTGAGGGAGGGGGACAAAACATTAGAATGATGCTGTTTGTGTTTCCACGGAAATGCTTACAGTTTCGTCCTGTGTGGGACTGATTAATTGTGCATATTTTAACTTCTTTGCTATACACATTTTATCTTACAGTTTCTTATTGTTTAGCATATTTGCTTGTGCGTTGTTTTTTTATTCTGCAATTATAAAATAATAATAATAAAATTATCAAGTAAATGTATTATTGTGACAAACTTACTTACAAATCGCAATTGAAACATTTTGGGATCATTAGCACAAATGAATGCTCACGTTAAATTCAAATAAATAAATTAAATTAAATAAACGAATAGGACTGCGTTACAGAATACTGTAAAATTAAGATTTCCTTAATAATGAAAATTGAAGCCTATAATATTTTAACAACTAAGTTCAATGAATAATAATTTTGTGAAAATTAAGAAATCAAATTATAGAATTTGTGTGTCACTTTATATTTAATCACGCTTAGCTTATGAAAACACAAATTAAACAACCTAACATTTTCAGTGCTATCATAGTTGAGTATTCACATCGTCGAGGACTGTAATTGATAAATAATAGAAATTTATAATAGTTCCTTTCTAGAATGAAATATCCAAAAATGAGGCATGTAAAAGAAAGTTTTCTTCAAAGTAATAATCAGTTTAAATAACCAAATCGGGACATCGAGAGTAAAGGATAAACACGGAATTTATCTTAGTCGCGTTTCCAAAAATACCCGATAAACTTGTTAAAAATAAAGAAGATACAAATTACTAAACAAAGTCATATTAGTACTTAAAAAGACCGAATAACAATTATCAAAAACGTTTGACGAACAGAAACCGAAGTATCAAGTTTCTGTATTTACGCCAAATTGGGCGTACATCATGTATACAGCTTGTTAACAAAGATAAGTTTTTAATGTTTGTTACAGATCGTCGTGGGGCGTGTCTGCAGCACGGATTCTATTCCCGGCTAGTTCCCAGTACTGCCTCGATACTTCTGGTTTGGCGATAGTCCAGGCATCCGGTTTAACCAGGAACGTCTCTGCATGTCAGGTAATAACGATAGTATTCAATATAACATAGTTAGATAAACATAATAATTAACTGTAAGGGTTCATTAAGTTCATATAGGTTCAATGGGTTCAAATGAAATAAAATAAAAGATTCTTGTAAACATAATTAACAGTAAGCACATATATTCACAGATAAACAATAATTCGATTGTTTCAAATTCCAGTTCGCCGGTTCAACAATTGCAAGGTTGACTCGAACTCACATCCCATCACACTCCCTCCCGCCACTTCCTGTCCTACTCCTCGTTCCCCTCCCGAAGGAATGGACACAATAATGTGTTGTCCAACTCCAAAAATTCCAAGAGGGTCGGTAGTTTCCCGCTGCTCGCGGACCACGGTAGGCGGGGCATCGAAGTAGGCGGTGCTCCGGGTCGTCAATGTGCTGCGGGCAGTGCAAGTTCTTCGTAAGGGCTCGTCCAACCTGGAACATGTGCACCTGAAATGCACGAATCCAGGTCGGTACTGTAGGCTCGCAGTCACTCCAGGGAACAGCCTATATGTGTATTTCCCTTTTTCCTAGGTCTCCCACCGAAGCTGCCATTCATCCTCAATACGGATGTGCAGGTACGCCCTAATGTGTCTTATCGACGGAACATCATCGATTTTGTAATTTTCATCAGCAAATCTGATGTCCCGCCTCTTCCTGTACTCAACAACTAGATCGACTAGTGGGAACCCCGCTAAAATATCTGCCGCGTCCGCCGAGGCAGAGCGGCAAGCTCGGGTTGCAAACCTTGCTGCCATGGCTTGCATCGATCGCAAGTTCTGATTTATATTATAGTTACCCAGCTTGCAGCCCCATACCTCGGAGCGATACATTACGATGTGGAGGATAGGAGCTCTGTAGATGGTGGAGGCCGATCCCGTCGCGTCAACTACCCATGAGACTCGTGCCAGATTTATGAGCCTATAGAGAATGGACATGACCCGGTCAGTTACCTGCCTAATGTGCTGCTCGAAGTATAAAAGAACGAAGCTTTCAGGCGAAGGAGCATCTTTTCTTCGTGCTCTGCTGTGGTTAGGACATCTCGAGTAATTGAGTCGTTCTTTCAACAGTCTGCGTACTTAGCCTTCTTGTGTGATAGGGAACCTCGTGCTGTGCTACGACACCCGTTTCTGACTGTGCCTAGTTCCGGTTACTCGCCTGTGTTACCAGCGCCTATTCGTGAATAAGTGCACGCCCAATCCACCTCGCGCCACGCCGCGACGCCGCACCGTGGGGTGCAGAGCTCGACGCCCTGCTCCCTCCACTAGTGTTATATAAAAAAAGCATAGTGTTTTAACTCCTCCTAACCTCCAACCATGTCGGCTCCGATGACTCGTTCGAAGTCCAAGACCGGCAAGGCCGATCACGACTCCGGTTCCTCCGCCATCGCAATAAATCTTCCCGCTCCCAAGATCACTCTACTCCTGACTCAGACTCAGGTATCCACACTACTCCCGAACAACCGTCTCCTGGCTAAACAGCATCAGACTGGACCACCATTAGCCGTCACCGACGCCTAAACTTCGACGCCTCCACCCGATCCAACAATTCAGACAAATCCAACAAATCAGCCACCACCAACTCCTCTGCCTCCCTCGTTAAGACATACACTATCTCTAATTTACCCCATAGCACTACAAACAAATCCCTCTCTAAACTGCTTTCCGAGGTCAACGTCATCGCCACTAACCTAACTGTATTTTCACAGGGCTATGCCCGAGTTTCGACCGTAGACCTAGAAGCTCAAATCAAATTCCCGCGACTGAATAGCCTGCTTCCGAACCCCTGCAAAATTACTTGTGGCCTACTTCCTTCCAGTCCCTCCCGCCAACCTCCTGCATCCTGAGTGGCGTCGAGATGGACATCACCCCCGATGAGGTGAAGTCTCATCTCTCCGCCCTCCAACTTACCTACACTAACGTCTGGAGAATCATCTCCGTAGAAACTGATCTTCCCACCCGGCTAATGAGAATCACCACAACATCCCACAAATCATTAGACCGC
>JAHWXV010191134.1:0-12506 GCA_024586415.1 Phrixothrix hirtus | reverse complement strand
GAAATTGCATATTTAGGTTTTCTATCTTCTGCACATGAGACGTCAAGAATTTAGGTAAAATCGAATGACGGGAAGTGCCACTTTATTCTTGCGATTTTTATGTTTTTTTGGGATTTTCTCGGAAACAGCTATAACTTTTATTTTTAAATGTGCTACGGTTATTATGTATTCAATTCCCCTTTACGTAAACTTAACTGTGCGTTAAAGCAATTTATCAGAGAAAATTTTCGGAGTTAAGCAGCATTTCGCCTGTCCAGTAACTTGGATGGGTGACCGTTACAATTATTGTTTCCAAAATAAACGCAGGTAATAGTCTAATGATTTGTGGACACTAATGGCATATGTGGCATATGTGCGTAAGAGAAAGTCGTGTGTTGTTTCACACCAGATTTTTTTTCACCATAGATCTCTTCAAGCCAATACACTTATTCCAACGAAGTTTAAAATGCTTAATTCCTTCAGTATCAAGCTTTATCAAAGTGCGCAAAATACGCGACTACTTCAACGAACACTTCCTTGGTAGATGAAAATTTCTTACTTGCAAACCAAGTAGTTATGTTTGGGCGCAAGAAATGCAAAAAAGAGCCACCAGATCGGGTATGTATGGGGTACACGGAAGGATTTCGAAATCCAATTCATATGTGTATACGCTCATGTATTACTGTGGCGAATCAAAATTTTTCCTTTGCAAAATGCCGGCGATTTTCTCTGCTTTTTTCGTTCAACTCGTTCGACAATATTGAACCCGTACTGTCCTATTATTGTTCTACCAGACGCCTGCGCAATCTCATACAACTTCACTCGATAATCAGCGAACATAATATTAACACATCCATTGTCTTTTCAGGTGCACGGACATATTTTGTGTCTACCACATGACTAGACTCCACAAAGGCTCTCACTGCTACAACTAAAATCGTTAAATCACCTGTGAATCATTTTAGTTGATGGAGATGTAACGTTTCCCGTGAAACGCGATAGTAACGCGAAACACGGTTTAATAGAATCCCGAGAATTCTACGCGTATTCGCTATCTTAGTGATTCTGGAAATGTAATCATTAAGACTGAATTAAAGACAAAACAAACTTTAAGAAAGTGCTAAATACCGTGCGCGAATATATAATCTTAGTTTAAATTGCAAATAGAAAAGTTGCTTAATTAAAAGCCATTGCGAAATATTGCTTGACGTTATGCAAACGAATTAGTTAAACCACATGTAAGTGTTATCCGTATCGATAAGATAGCAGGCAAAGAAAACCGCCCGAATTCATGTTTGCTGAGTAAATAACGCGAGTACAAATTTAAGTATAAGTAAGACGCTTTCACCAGTTGCAAATCAGTCTTGGTATGAGACTCTATACGGGATATCGTCTAGCGCATAAACCGTAAAAGTTTTTCTGCAAAGTCAAGCTATTTTGTTATTATATTTTATAGCGGCCCTGACGCAACGTCTTTTGGACTCGCCAAGTCTGAATACTGTTCATATTAGCAAACCGTTAGAAAGTGGCGTATGATAGATTCTAGGACGACGTTCTATTTATTGTTGCTCTGTAACAAAATTAGACTGAATATAGAATAATATAACCTCGGAGATCCTCGTAAACAAGTGTTGCTTGCGTTACCGCAGCCGAATCAGCAACGAAACCGCCTTTAGGTTAATTATTTGTGAACGACGGCAAGCACCCGTCAGCGTCGTTGTGTGTTGCGTTGTATTGATAGCGGACACACAACTACGCTGTATAGAAATCATCCATCATACACAACATCCCGTCATTTGCAGATGAGTTGCTAAGCATCGGTCTGCAAACTCATCTGCAAATATATCAAATAATATTTTTTAGATCAAAAATCAATATCAAGATTTTTTTGTCTAAGTGCCGATTAAAAGCATTTTCTTTTAGTTTAAAGTTTGTAAGCTAAGAAACAATTCATTTCACAGAAAATAGATTGACAAGCGTCAACATTCACAAGAATAGATCGAAAAGTCTGTTGGTGTTAAATATAATGTGTAATGCAAATTTGTATATGTTGTGTAGGTATTCTTAATATCGTTAATTTAGTAAATTTAGTTATGAAGCTATATCTGCTGTGAGGATGACTTCGTTTTAATGGGCAATGTTCTCATCAGTTGCAATGGCAACTTAGTGTTCGATTTCCCTAGTTTGACTAACATCCATTGTTTTACAACAGCCGTTGTCATGGTTAGTGTAAATAGATTTTATTACTTTTATAATTCTACTAAAAGGAAAAAGAAAATTCAGAAGAACCGTTTGAAGAAAAATTGAAAGATATCGTAAAGAATTAGACCTGGGCGATACACAATACAAGGCAAGAAGGTGTGCTAAAAATTAAGGTTTATATACATTAATTGTACACAAATAGAAAGCAGTGGGGCTATAACAATAAAATTTAAAGATTGCAAACAAGTCATTGCAGTTTCATCCCTTTTTAGTCTATAGCTATCATTAATCGACTTAGAGTATCCAGGTATATAAAATGCCCTCAGTGACATAGAAATTGCAACATCGAGAAGGAGTAGGAATTCTATAATAAAAGTCGGAAAATCCTTTGGGATGACATTAAGTAATAATTGATTAACTTTTGGGATCAAGTGGTAATGTGATAACGTCACATTTGATAGTTGTTATAATTTTTCGCAAAATTTTACAGTCTTCGTTCTTCGTACGATTTGTTGTTTTTTTTCATTGTTAATTAACATTATTGTGGTTGTTGTTCTTTTGTTAACGTTTCTAGTTTGTTTTATCAGGCCTAGAGTACGGCAACGGGGATATTATCGTCAATTAAGTCAATTTGACAGAGGTCGAATTATTGGTTTGCGCAGAGCTGGTTTTCATTTGGGAAAATTGCTAACCGTGTAAATCAAAGTCGGTCTACTGTAATGCGAGTGTGTCGTGCACGCTTGAAGATGGCCAGAAACACAGTAAAAGAGGAACCGGAGCTTGAAGAAATACGAATGAGCGTCAAGATTGTCGCTTAAGGTAACTGGCATTTAGAGAACGATTTTAATTTAGTCAGGCAGTTGGTGACCAACGATTTGGTGAATAGGATCGCTTTGTAACCCTCAGAACAGTTTATCACCAAATCTGAAGTTTTGGGTTAACATCATATCGTCCACAACTTGTGCTTCCTTTGACTGCAGAACATTGTCAGTAACGATTACAATGGTACAATAAACGATCTCATTAGAATCTTGAATGGCATCGTGTTGTATTTAGTAACGAATCTAGATTTTGTTTAGAAATGCACGACGGTGGTATGAGGGTCAGAATAAGACGACGAAATCTTCGATTTACAGTTGAGGGACACGTCCACCGCACTGTGGGTGTTATGGTTTTGGATGTGATTACTTATGGCAGCAGGTCCACGTTGGTGTTCATTCGAGGCAATATGACATCACAACGGTATATTGAGGAGGTGCTTGGAACAAATCTTCTGCCATACCTACAAGACCCGGAAGATCCATTATTCCAGCAAGGTAATGTACGTCCACATGTAGAAAGGTTTTCCTTGAACTTCTTTGAGCTGGCCCAGGTTCATATTTTGACCAGGCCTCTAGGACCTCCAGATTTTTCTCCCATTGAACATGTATTGAACATAATGGGTAAAATAATGCGAAATTTTCAGCGTCCTCCTTTGACTTTGGAGGCCTTTAAACATGTGGGGCAACTTGCACCGGAGGAAATACCCCAAGACGAGTTAAACCACTTTATTCAATCAGTGCCTCCGCCTGTAAATGCATGTTTAAATCAGAGACCCAACACTACTCATTATTAATAATTATTATACAATTTTGTTTAACTAATAAAGATTTTGATCATTTAATGCGGTAACATACAAGGTACGACAATTAAGTAATGAGAGTGATTTTTTTTGCAAGATGTGGCAAACCTGCAGCTTGATTTACAAGCTACTTATATTCGAAGCGGCACATTGATTCCGCCGCTCAGTCCTTGGGTGTGCTGTAATAAGGGAATACGTGTTTTTGTCTCTCGTTAGAGAAATGGAATCGCGAAATATTGCGCAATGGTATGCCATTTACTTTTGTGTTAAATTGGGCGAGAATGCGACGACAACTTACGGTAAGCCTGAGAAGGCTTTTGAAAAAGAGGTTATGTCAAAAGCTGAAGTTTATCGTTGGCATAAAATGTTATGTGAAGTCAGAACAAATGTTGAAAGTGAAAAACGCAGTGGACGACCATCAACCTCACAGACTGATGTCAACATGGACAGGGTGCGTGAAATCGTAAGATCTGATCGAAGACTATCCGTTAAAATGATGGTACAAGAACTCAACATTAGTCAGGAAACTGTTCGTCGAATACTAACTGAAAATCTGTGTATGAGAAAATTTGTGTTAAGATTGTCCCCAAAAACCTCACAGGCCAACAGCGAGAAATACCGAAAAATGTGGCAGTCGATTTGTTAGAGCAAGTGGAACTCAATCCGGATTTATTGGACCGTGTTATTACTGGTGACGAAAGTTGGTTCTGCCAGTACGATCCAGATACAAAACATCAAAGTTCGCAGTAGTGCTCAAAAGGATCGCCCAAAAGTGAAATGCTAGCTTGTGTGATCTTCGATTTCAAGTGAATTGTTCATAAGGAATGGGTGCCTCATGTCCAAACGATTAACCAACACTTCTACAAAGAAATTGTAGAAAGTCTTCGAAAACGAGTTCTCAGTGTCCGTGCAAACATTGCTGACAGTTGGATTCTTCATCACGATAATGCACCATCCCATACTGCATTGTCTGTGCAGCAATTTTTAACGCCAAAACGCATTTCAGTACTACCACAGTCATCATATTCACCCGATATCGCTCTCTGTGACTTTCTTCTATTTCCAAGGGTCAAAATGGTGGTTAAGGGATGCCATGTTCAAACAACAGAAGATGCCTAGAAAGCTGTGACGCGGGTCTTGGAGGACATTCCAAACGATGAGTTCGAGAAATGTTACCGGCATTGGTAGAAGCGCTTCAGTAAGTTTGTACGTGCAGAAGGGAACTACTTTGAAAGAGATTACACCAAAGATGGCTAAAAACTTAAGTGATATTTTTTTTGCATGAGTCTGATTACTTAAATGTTGCTCCTCGTAGGTGAATATTACTACCAAATTTCATCCGAAAATTCCAACCCCTTCTTGGCGTTGCAATTTATAAGTCACTGAGTACATAATTACATTATAATATAAAAGTGGATAGTGTAGCCATCAGCCGCTTTCCTTTTACAAAAAAAAGTACAATATTTTGCAGTTTTCTTAGTTATCATATTATTTTATATAAATAAAAAGCAGCTGATATGCATCACATCCGTGGAGTGCATATAACTTGGAAACACTATGAAACATCTATTTTAGCCTTTTGCTTAAAGATTCGAGTAACGCACTTCTTATTTAGATAATTATATCTGTATTAAAGTTATAATTTTGAATCATACTTACCACCGATACATGTCCTCTACTATTCATTTTAAGCATCACTCACTTAATTTTTTCTTTAAAGCAATTTATTGGTTTACTTTTGTTTTTATACAGTGAGTTTTATTCGTGGTGTACACATAATTGTTGATTTATGACTATCTTATTTGCAAGAATATTTTATTAGTGTAATTATTCGTTTTATGACCATCTTTTCTACAAGTTTTACGAGGGTTGCCTTTTATGTTGTTATAAATGTCCACTAGATGTCGCTAGTGTAATAAGTTAAGGCCATATTCGTAAAATTTGACATTTTGTAATGTAAAATCCGTGGCGGCTTAGAAATTGACAGAGTAGTTTGTTTACAGCGCGCGTTTAAAGAAAGTAATTTTGTGAAAAAATGTAAATTACTCGTAAAGGTTTCCGTTGGATGATTTTATACGATTTTCGTAAAGGCCTAACTCAGCAACAATGCTTAGAATCGCTTCGTTTAACTTTTAGAAATGAAGCACCATCAGACAAAACTGTTTACAATTGGTTTGCAGAATTTCGTCGTAGTCGTGCGTCCGTCAGTGATGAAGCTCGTGAACGTCGACCAAAATCGGTTTTGACTCAAAAAGACATCGATACTGTGCGCAATATGATTCAAGAAGATCGGCATGTGACATATCGCGAGATAGAAGCGTCCCTTGGCATCTCACAGACTGCAATACATTCGATTTTGCGTCAACATTTAGCCGTGAGAAAAATCTGTTCCCGATGGATTCCGCATAATTTGAGCGAAGTACAAAAACAGGATCGTGTTAATTGGTTTAGGGCAATGCTTAACAAATTCGTCCGAAGGACTGCAAAATCCGTCTACAACATCGTTACAGGTGACTAAACTTGGATATACTCGTATGAACCGAAAACTAAGCAACAATCCACTGTGTGGGTGTTCCAAGATGAACAGAATCCCACAAAAGTTTTTTGTTCGCGAAGCACATCCAAGAAAATGATTGCTTGATTCTTCGGTCGTACCGTACATGTAGCAAGTATTCCTTTAGAAGTTCGAAAAACAGTTAATGCTGAATGGTATACAATAATTTGTTTGCCAGAAGTCATCGAAGAAATCAGGAAAAATAATCAAAAACGTCGCACTAACCTCCATCATTACAATGCCAGCTCCCACACAGCACGTCGAACAATTGATTATTTGAAGGAGAAAAACATCGAGTTTATGTCTTATTCACCATATTTATCGCCTAACGACTTCTTTGTGTTCCCGAATGTCAAACAAAAAATGCGTGGACAGCGATTTTCATCTCCTGAAGGGGTTGTTGAAGCATTTGAAAGCCACATTTTTGAGATGCCAACTTCAGAGTGGAAAAAATGCTTCGAGAACTGGTTTGAACGCATGAAAAAGTGTATAAAACTTAAAGGTGTATAGTTTGAAAAACAATGAAACAGTTTGTTCAAAAAAATTTGTTTTCTTTCCTGGTTTTTGTAACTACTTAAAAGGCAACCCTCGTACAAGCCTTCAAATTTTTATACTCCAGGCGCATCTTAGTCAATAGCGCAAAATTGACCTGTGAGTTTAACCTTGACGATGCATCTTTAAAAAATTAATTTTTCCATTTTGCAAAGTTTGTGACAAACAATGATGAAAATCAGCAAGTATACTAATAATCTTAGAAAGTGCAGCTCACCAGCCCATTGTGTTTTGTGAAATACCTGATCTGATCCACACAACAGCGTATGTAACATTACAGAACCTTAAACGACATATTATACTACCATTAACCAAGAATGGATTAAATTTGGCTTCAAAGACCAACTTCTTTGTAAAAAATATGAACTTAACACTTAATAAATTTTCTTTTTAGTAAGTGCACTATTATTAACCGTATGTTTATGTTGTTTATCAAGGTTATCGAGCACTAACACCTGACGTATCCCGAAGTGTAACGCGCAGGGTTTGAATAACGTCCATATCAGTTTATGCAAGTTGAGGAAGGCCATTACGAACAACTACTGAAGTAAACTAAAAAAATACGCAATTTTATAACAAATAGGCTATCCTTTTCAATGCTATGTCACCCGGTCTCTCATGCCACTTAAAATTTTTGACGGGGTCAACCCTAGGCGCAAGGGAATGAAAATTCAAATATCATTTGTATGTTGTCCTACTTTGATCTAAAGTTGATGTGTTTTAGTTTTAACGATTTTTCAAGAAAATCTGAATTCGAGATATTCAACAAGTTTTGTTTCCTGTGGATACCCTTTATATGTGCACAGTATACAATATTGAATTAAGGTGCAAATGAGAAGGACCAAATTGTTAAAGATTCAGTATTGTGAGTATGGTGACAGATTTAGCTATTAGAACTTTTTCACTTCAAAGTGGTTATTTTAATTCTATAACTGTTTGATATATAAATTAGGTACATAGTTGTAAATTTAAGATGATATATACATTTTCAACCATTGAACTAAATTTTACCGACCTCACAACTTTTAAATGCCTTCATATCTAAATCAAATGAGAATTGCTAATATTTGAAGCTAGTGGGGAAGTTATTTCGCAAGCTTTAGTGAAAATATAACGAAACACAGACGACTATTGGTGATTGTTTTGTCACTTAAAGGCGACTTAGCGATTTTTGCTTATTTAGCCGCCAGCAAGAACTCAATTTTTAGCTTTTACGAATTATTGTAGGTAAAGAGAATCATATTTCAAGGAACTTTAAGTAAAATATGAAATGGTGAATCCGCTTTCATTTTCTTTTTAATTTATATTATTATGTAAATGATATAAATACTTACAGCTCAATGTTTACTAAAGAAATTTGCTTTTTAATGTAAATAATTTTGTAAACGATTTTCTTACTTAAGAATATCTCTTTGGGAAACTTGATATCATAATGCTTTGAATTGTTGTTAAGTATTGAGTTGTAAAATGTTCGACATACTAAAATATCAAATAATGTTTCTCAGACTTCCTTACATTTTAGTAAACATGAAACATACTAAAAATTCTTTAATCTTGTTGAATGCTAATAAAATAGTACATCAAAATATAATGCGTATGTTTAAATATTGTTAGAAATATTTGAAGGAACACAACATATTACTAATGCGGTAATTCTAATACGATCATTTACAAGTCAATTCAAATATGTCATGTATAAAAGGCAACATTAGTCAAGAACTTGAAAGAAAATTATGTAAATATAATAGTATTTCACCAAAGTTATATAGCCTTCCCAAGATACATAAACTTAACGTACCTCTAAAACCAATAGTAGCATCCACTGCATCTCCAACTTATGAGCTTTCAAAATTGTTATCTGACATGTTAAAAATGTCCTGCGGTAATATAGCTGGCTTTAATATAGAAGACTCGATAACTTTTGCAAATAAGTATAATGACTTTTTTCGTTTTTCGTTAGGTGTAATTTCGTTATTTACTAATATTCCTTTAGACCTTGTTTTAAAATTAATCGCAAAAACTTGAAGTTTTATTAAACTTAATTGTAATATTAGTTTAAAAGAACTTGTAAATTAGTTCAGTTTGCATTTGAAGGCAGTTATTTTATTTCTAATGGTAAGTTTTATTTACAGATATTTGGCACTCCAATGGGTTCTCCCATTAGTTCTATATTAGCTCAAATTGTGCTTGGCGGTTTGATTTCTGATTGCCTAACTAAGCTTGATTGCAAACTTACAATTATTCAAAAGTATGCAGATGATCTTATTTGTGCAGGTCCTGTTGATAAAATTGATGATATTATAGTCACATTTAACGCCTATAATAATAATCTTAAATTTACATTAGAATTAGAACAAAACAATAGCGTTACTTTGTTGAACACTAGAGTGATACGAAATCATTGCAACAAAATTATTATAGACAGGTATATAAAATCTGCCACTTTATATTAATTATTTTTATAATCATCCGTTACATATTAAACGTAATCTAATTTTAGGTTTAAAATCTAGAATTTAAACAATTGTTCATAAATCTTTATTGAAACAGAATTTGCAGAAATTAGTTAATATTTTAATTAAAAATGATTATCCCAAACATGTTGTACATAAATTAATTATTGATACACATATCAACATCGCCGATAATACAAACAAAAATTTAGATATTACTTATAAAAGATTGCCTTACATTCCTGAAATTAGTTTCAAAATTAAGAAAGTTTTTAAGAATGTTAAAAATTTAAAGATTGCATATCATTATTCCAATAATGTATTTTCAAACTTAAAATACAGTACGCCTAAATTATTTAAATCGAATATTATATACCAAATTAACTGTTCAGCTTGTAAATTAAGTTACATAGGGCAGTCGTCAGTTTGGCTGAAGACCGAATTATGTTACACAAAGGTGATTGCAAACTAAATAAGAAAAGGTATGCCCTTGATATCCATTCCAATAATTGTGACCATAGAATTAATTTTGATGACGTTATTTTGTGCCATTCTGAAAATTATAAAGGAAGACTATTCATGAAATTGTTTTACATTAAAAAAGTTGGGAAAGTTGCGAATTTCAAATCTGATATAAATTTGCTTCACAATAGTTACTCTAGTTTATTTAATTTTTTAATTTAAATATTTGCTTTTATACCTATATCTTTGTATAATAAATATTTTATAGTGGTTATCGTTGTTTTTAATTTATTAGCCACTATAGAACTTAATATGTTGTTTACTGAATATTGTTATATTTTCATTTGTGTGTGTGTGTGTGTATGTGTGTGCGCGTATGTGCGCGTGTGCACGTGGCTCATATGCGCGTGCCCGTCTCGTGCGAGCGTGTGCACACGCGCGAGTTCATGCGTGTGTGCGTGCGTGCGCGCGTGCGTGTGTGTGTGTTTACTTTCCCAAATTGGCAATATTTTGTCCAGTGTTGTTGGCAGTCAAATAATTGGACCTGTTTCAATTTCAATTTCAATCATGAGCGTTATCTAAATTTATTAAGATAAGAAAATTGTCCTAGCTATTACATCGTTTCCAAGCGTTATCTATCCGTTAACATCGACTAATAGTGTCTGATTCCAATAATATGGAGCAGTTCGCGTATGATTAGATGCCCGTAATTACCTGAATGAAATAATTTTCGCAAAATGGATCAGTCGAAGATGTCCTCTTGAATGACTTATTCCTTCTGCTGGGTCGACGCCGCTAGACTTTCTGTTGTGGGGGGCACTTAAAATTTAAAGTTTTCAAAAACCGATCAGCCATCTAGAAAAATTGTAACATTGCATAATAGAATAGATGCGCCAAATTTTTCCATAAGTTGTTCAAAGTAAGAAATTTTCCACGATCGCTTAGGGCATGGTCATTTTGTAAATAGAGGAACTTCTAGCAGTTATTGAATTAAAATTATTAGCTGTCTTGATTTTGTGCTACATAACAATTCCTATTTTACGTTTTAATAACATTAGATATATAAAACCCTTGACATTGATATTATTTAATGCACTATTTTATTCTGGATCTAATATTAAAAAATATACAGGGTGTTTCATTTTAAAAAGTAACTTGAGGTTATTTCCGGTACAACCAGAAGTACAATAGAAATGAAAATGGGGTCAATAAATTCTTTAATTTTATTAATTTTATTCATGTTCATATTTTGAAAAAAATCAGGGCGGTAATAACTCAGATAATTGACCGTTACGCGATTGTTAACTTATCCTGTATAATAACCCTTCTAGGATGAAATCGAATGTTGGAGCTTAGACATGAAATATCTAACTAGTCAAGGAGCACGGACAACAGGTACATTCGCAAAAATTTGAAACTACGTGGATATGTAGCGCTGTTGAATGTAGGAATATTTAACCTCTCCCTAGTGACTCAATTGCAGTCGCTATTTCATGTGGAATACGGTGGAGGTCCTTTCTCTCTTATACTTAGTGTTTTTAAAACAACAATTGCGACAACTTTAGGACCTTCAAAACCATTAAAAATTTGTTATGACTTTTTGTAATATCTTCAATAGTTTTTGAACTAGTAGAGGGTTTTAAGATTCCTATATTGAACTCCTCTATAAATTCACGAAGTTTAAAATTAGTCGGTTGCCCTTGTACAGAGAACTTGGGAAAATAA
Source organism: Phrixothrix hirtus (assembly GCA_024586415.1). NCBI lineage: Eukaryota > Metazoa > Arthropoda > Insecta > Coleoptera > Phengodidae > Phrixothrix > Phrixothrix hirtus. The sequence continues at coordinate 958 of JAHWXV010191134.1, read as the reverse complement.
TCAATCATGCAATAAATTGCAACAAAGCGTACACAACGTGTATACGGATTAGGCCTACACGAGTGGAAACTTTCTTGATATTAATTTTACGACACAAAGTTAGGTTTACAATAAAACGTGAGTGGCTTAAAGCCAAGGTATAAAACGTTCTTGCTACACTCTAAATATAATCGGTATACGCAATAATACTTTATTTATGCAGAACATACCCGCAATTGATACATTACACTAGCTAAATAAATAGTTTTAACTGCATTCTCATCCACGTCCACAAACGTTTTAATTCTGTTTATAAATACTCTATAAATATTGGATTTGTCTAACAGCTGTCGTAATCAACCCTTTTAAAATATCGATGTCACTCCATATGTCGTCCTCGTAGACCTTATTTAAAGTATACCTCCAGGTGAAAAAGTTCATCCGGTTCAGATCCTGCGATCTACCGGGCCAATTGGTTAGACCAAATCGTCAAATCTACCTACTAGGGATATTTAAGTTTAACCAGTCCCACACTAACAGTGGTGATTGTAAATGCTATTTACATTTTGTGGTTCTAATGATGGCATGATGAAATACTCCACAGCATTCTAAATAATTGTGCCAAGCTAAATTCTCACCAAACTAATAATTTCGAATTATTCTGTTAAATAACATTCCTGGCCAAACTATTAATTTTAAAACTTGAATTTTATTTAGCCCAAAATCTACAATCTTGCGAAGATAATAAAGCATGGTTCGTGGTAAATGTAGTTTAAACCATGAACATAATTTTTCTGTGGAAATTTTTATTTCTGGTAGTTTTCTTCAGTGCGTAGGTAGAGATTTAATGTAAAACCGTAATCCTGGATATCAATGGTGTGTTGTCAGCTCCGCTGTTCTTTTTAATATAATCATCTAATTTATGTAAATTTAATTGTTACTTATCATTCATTTCTTTTGTAAGCTATTTAAATTTAAA
>JAHWXV010191132.1:0-14524 GCA_024586415.1 Phrixothrix hirtus | reverse complement strand
ACACACACACACACAGGGTATAAGAGTCAATAGCGTACGTTGTTGTAACATGTGATAGAAGACATTGATACAAACAAAAGTTTCTTATACAACAATAGTTAATACGTAACGGTTTTCCTAAAAAATCAGTAAAGGTCAAAGCTTTGTCACAACAGAAGTCAACAGCGAATGAATATTTTTGTTCAGGAGCTATCCGGAATATAGTTCTTCCTATACATAACAAAGGGTAATGGTTGAGCCAGAATTTAATAAAAGGTATTACTTAAACTTATAAATTCTATTAAACAGAAACTTGGCAACGCTTAAAAGTTCAGAAAATTTTTCATTCATGAACAGAGATCCAATACCGTAATGGAATGCCCAAATAACTGTAATATTACTAGTTTGCGATTTAGTATGTAGTTGTAACTATTTTAATACTACATGAAAGCAATGCATTTTATTATTCATTTAAGACTTCTTAATTTCGTTACATAGAAATAATTTACTCTTTTTGTAATTAAGCAGGAGTTTTGTCTAGTATTACATGACATCAATATATTGATCGTAACACGCACTTCGCATCAAATGTAATGAAACATTTAATAACACCAAGAACTTAATACGAGTAATTTTTCATTACTGCCTTCGGTGGCATATATCTTTACCTATTTGTAAAGCTTGTTTTGTTAAAACAGTGTAAAGGGTAAATTATTATAATATAAGAAGTAGCAGTTAATGCAGGCGATCATTATAATATTTAGTAATCTAATATGATCACCGTTGTAATTGTAAGTAAATGTGGTGTTTCCTACGAGAGCTCTAATTTACGTTTAATTTTTGCAAGATATAGTTGTTCTAACTACGATAATTAATTTAAATTTGCGTACTGCCACCCAGATCTTGCTGTATGTAATTGGATAAACAATAAGTATGATGTTAAATAACCACCTAGTATAGACGATTTCACTAGTATAGAACTCTAGCGGATTAAAAAACTAATTACAATTAAACCTTCTTTTGTTTTCACCATGTCCAATTAATTTTATACACTTCATTATGTCGATTTAACGCCCTTTTTAATATCGATTTAATAATTTTTAATACATCTGTAACCGGCATATGCACTAGAATGGTCGATGACACTGTCCGAAATTATTCTTTTTATTCAATTATCTTAATTTAAAACTAATTTTACATTTATATTTTTGTCATAGTCGCCATAGAAAGAGTAATATTGGTCACATATCTGGAGTAGCAGGTCCGTATACTTGAAATGGGCACATATACATATATAAGTAGATGTATATGTAGTGTGCGTGTCTGCGTGTCTAAGTGACTGCGTGTCTGCGTGCCCGCGCGCCTGTGCGCCTGCGTGTCCGCGTGTCTGCTAGTGGTCACGCAAGCCGCCTTCATAGTCTTTATTGCAGACGCTTACGTTCGCAATGATTTTGGAGAGAGACAACTCTTATTCAGTCATAGAGATGATTCTTACTTAGTCTCAGGATCTCAATTACCACCCAGGCTTCATTTCCTGTCACTATTTTACACAACATGCATGGAACTTAAATTCAGTAAATATAAATTCCTCGAATACAATCTTTCCGTGAAAGAATGAAAAGTCAAGCAACCTATTGCTTGGCTTATTTGCAATGTTTTCATGCAAAATGTATAGGGCACTCGGTTAGGATATCCTCAATATCACAACGACCTCTTACTATCAAGCGTTGACTTTCAACAATCATTAATTCTACTTTGCTGGTTTTCAGCTATCTGGACCTTGTCTCGGCTTCTACTAATTCACGAATCGCTCACCATGATAAACTCCCAAACAGAGAATCGATGAAGTGGCGTGGTTCAAATTTACTACGCCATAAGGGAGCATAGATGACTAAATTCCGAAAGAAAGTAAGGACGATCTTTTGTGATAGGGAGAAACCTTTCTAAATGATTTTGAAAATTTCAGCGACATTGTGACTGGAGAACGCTACGTTTTCTTAACAAAGCAATTGAAGAATTCCATTAAACAGAAACAGCACGAGAAATTGCCTCAAGATGTGCATCTATTACATGGTAACGCGCCTGTACACATCATGCTTTCAAAGGTTTACATACATGAGTGCAAGTTCAAAAAATGTTAGTAAAACTCAAAGCCGACGACGAAATGAAATCTGTGGTTTTAAAAAATTTTGAGGAGAGGGATTCGGACTATTTTTGTAATTATTTAGAGATGCTTATCGAGAGGTGTAGTAATTGTACTGAAATACAATGAAACTGCATTGAAAAAGAATATTTTTTTTTTAATTTCTTTCATCGAGTAAAGTAAGGCCAGGTTGAAAAGTTTTGCAACTTACTACATATATTATTATTAAATCCTGACAATTATGATCGTTAACTTCACTAAAATAATAATACATGAAACTTGTTAATATTGTTAGGGATTATTGCATATTACTTCATACTAACGGAATTTGTGACATGTGTTCAAAATTCCACTGGGAGAACTATAGTGTGTTATGACGCAATGACGTTTCCTAAAATATTAATTTATTTTCAGGGATAATGTATTAATCCAGTACTCGCCATAGATGTACTTTATAATTAAGTAATGCTTTCTTTTATAACATTTTTGTAAACTAAGAATATAAATACTTCTCTCTTTCACGTTTTTTGGACATAGATCAAGTGCTAAATATTTTTATGAAATATCTTTCAAGTGTCGGGCAATAATTCTGTTACATACTGTGTATGTAAAGCTTTGCTTGAAATAATTTTGCTATCGGATGATAATTACTATATAGGTGTCCTAACGATAGAATAAAGTAATTTCATGATCTTTGGATAAAGTTTTCAAACAACCAATATTCACCGATTCATGCAGTTACTAATTCTGAATATTTTAAAAATATTGAGTATTATACAGAATGTTCTTTAAAAATGATATATCAAAAAGTTTTATTTTTTTAAATAGAACATTCTATATATGATTCAATTTTTGTATTTAGCGTGAAATCCGAAAACTGTTTTATTAAAGATTTTATATATCTAAAGCTTATAGTTTTTGAGATAATAAGACTTTTCTGAAAAAAACGTATTTTCGAGGTTTTGTTTAATTCCAGCTAGCGTCCTTATTTTTTCAAATTAAGAAAGCACATTTGGTATGTGAAAAATCCAGGTATTGGGTTAGGATATAATTAAATAGCACTTGAATTCACAGCTACAGCGTACTCAAGATATACTTACGAATCTGAACAACTTCAAACTCAAAAATCTCCACTTTTTAAATAGCACCCCCTATATATTTTTTATGATTACTGTAGCTTGACATAATCTACAACATTTCTTAAATATATTCTATCCCAATTCTCGATTGTTTTAGAAATACTTAGATTTTTTAATATTTCCTGTTTTTTTATTGAAAGCTTAAATAGATTACAGTCGCCATGGAAAACAAAAGAAGGCTAACATGACAAAACTGATATAACATTGTGAAATAAGTTTTGTTGTTTATTGTTACTGATTATGAGTTCTATTCAAAATGGATTATCCGTAAAATGAGTTAATAGATATGATCTACTTATTAGGGAAAGCTGAGAAAAATGCCTTCTTGCACAGAGGCTTTACAGAATAGAATATCCTGAAAGACGTACACCTAGTAAACCTGCATTTCCAAATTTAAGAGAGATTTAATGCTAGTGGCAGTGTTGATTATCCAAAACGTAAAATTGTTAATAAAAATGCTGCCAGTAAAGACAAATAAATGAAAACTTTACTTCATGTTGAAGAAAATCCGCATATTAGCAGTCGCAAATTAATTAAATTAGTTGAAACCTCGCAATCTACGATTAATAGAACCACAAAAAAATATAAATATCATCCATACCATTTAGATTTACCTCAAGAACTGCATGATAACGATTTTGAAAGACGGGTAACATTTTGTAATATTTATTATAAATAGGCAAATTCCAGAAAATGCAGCTTTTTTGTCAAAAATAATTTTTTCGAATGAGGCTACTTTTAAAAATAACGGTATTGTAAACCGCCACAATATGCATTATTATGCAATGCACAATCCAGTTTGGATACGAGAAGTAAAAGTGCAAAGTCATTGGTCGATAAATGCATGGCATAGTATTTCAATGATCACGTTATTGGACCTTATTTCTTTAATGGGTTATTAAATGCTCCAACCTACCTTAACTTTTTGCATAATGAGCTTCCTAGACTCCTTGATACACTCGATGGTGATGAAAGAATATGTCGCTACAACAGGATGGAGCTCCCGCACACTAGCATCGTGATGTTAAATTGGTTTTAGATGAAAATTATTAAGAGAAATGGATGGTACATGAAGTGTTTATTGCATAGCCGCCTAGATCTTGCGATGTGACCACACTAAACATTTTCTTTGGGGGTTATATTAAACACAAGGTATATATTAACGAACGTACTATAAAAGAAGACGTGCAAGTAAAAATATAACTCAACAAATGTTCTACCCAGTACGACAGTCTATACCCAGACGATTGAATTTGTGCATTCAAAAAGATTGGCACTTATTTGAAAATTTAATATACACATTATAATTAGAACTTTCGTTAAATGTGTTTGTTGTTAAATAAGTTTTCTAATTATTATATGTTTGTAAAATACTATTTTACTTTACGTGTTTTATTACAAATATTATTTTGCTGTAACGCTTTGCTTTTCCAAGGAAACTGTAATGAAACCAAAGTTTCAATAAAAAGCAGGAAATATTAAAATATCGAAATATATCTAAAACTATCGAGAATAGGTATAACATATATTTAACAAAAGTTGTAGCGTTTATAACAAGCTACAATAATCATAACAAATATGTAGGAGGTGATATTTAAAAAAGTGTGTATTTATGAGTTTGAAACTATTCAAATTCGTAGGTATATATTAAGCACGCTGTAGGTGTGAATTTAAAATTATTTAATTATACCCTACCCAGGACTTTTCACATACCAAATATGCTTTCTTAATTTGTAAAAATAAGGACGCTAGTTGGAATTACCGAAAATACGTTTTTTTCCATAAAAGTCTTATCTCAAAAACTATAAGGTTTAGGCATATAAAATATTTAGTAAAAAAGTTTCCCTATTTCACGCTGAATATAAAAATTGATTCATATATAGGGTGTTCTATTTAAAAAAATCAAACCGTTTGATGTACCACTTTTAAAGAACACTGTATAATATGCATAATTTACAACTGCATCACCCGGTAAATATATGTTGCTAGAAAACTTTACCCAAAGACCATGAAATTACTTTACTCCATCGTTGGGACACCCTGTACATTCGCAAATGAGCTTATTATTTTCATTCTGTAAATAGCTGCATCGAAAGAAATTTTACATACGTAGTAAGGCATTAAAACTCATGCATTTCGACTAAATAAGATGCCTCTATTAAATGACGAATTTTATTTCACGAGTTCACTGTCCAATATATAAATGTCATAATATTGCAAATATTTAGCACCTTCAATGTGATATTTGACACGTTAAAGATTCCTACTGCCATTGGAACTGATACATATTTGGTAAATTTCTAACAGGGATTGCAAATCGTCCATCGTGGGTGAATCTGAAAGGATTAAGGGAATCTCGGCATCCCTAAATCTCTACCACAAAATAAAAAATAATAATAATAAATAATATCAGATGATTTATGGACAACCTATGTGCAAATTACCTAGGTATTTTTAATTTATAATTAATAATTTATTACGCTTTACGTAAATTCCAATAATTAAAAATAGGCAAAGGGTAAAGAAAAAGGTAATTTATGTTCATAATCCACCTTTAACACAAATCGATATTTTTATAAATATTTGTCACCATATAATTTGTTATGAGTACTCGAATAGTTTATACAATATTTAATGTTGTTTAAGGGATATTTTCTATGTAGCAATTATTAACATTAGCTTTTGTTGTTAATCTAAATACTATAACATAGGATTAAACAAGAAAAATGTAATCAGAGTCAATTTTGTTTTTATTTTTTTTGTATGTGATAGTATTTCAGTTAATATATTTTTTGAATTTATACAAAATGTGCAGAATATAGGGCGCATTACTTTAACAGCAGACACATTAATATGCGCGACAAAAATGCTTGTGTTTCTAAATTGCACACTTATTAAAACTTTTGTAATTAAAGTTTTCATTGCACCCCTGCTTTTTAACTTGGTCTACTGCATTGAACAGGACACAGCTGGTCGGTTTTACATCTTTAGCTAGTAACCAAAACCAAACGAGCGGCTTCGGTATTACGCATATGATTTCAGAGTACGATGTTCTCAGATGATTACTACAAATGCTCGCTACTCTCCGTTTAAAATAGAAAGTTTTATATTCTTTCTTAAGATTTCTAGGGGTGTGTAAATTATGCAAGTTTATAATTTCTTCAAAATAAAAGCAAGGATTTAACTTAATAGTTATCATTTTTAGTACACATGTATATATATTTGTATTATTGAATACGAAAAACCCTATTTTATAAACAACTTTGACTTTCACAAATCTGCGTTAGCACGGTGTTAAATTATTTTGATACATATCTTCATATTATTAATATTTGCATTCACTTGTGTTGTGTATAATTGAAATTTTGTGAAAATAGTTAAAAATCAAAATAGCAAATAAATTTCATAAAATGTTACGTAATTTGCATGCAGTAAAAAATATCCGTAAAAATTAATGTGGACAAACCTATGTTTATTTCAGATATTTATCAAATAAGTTTGTAATAATTAATACATAAATAATAATAATTAATAAATGATAGTTATGCTACATAAAATCAAACTTCGATGGTTTAAATAAATATGTTCAACTACTTTTTATCAAAACAGCTGACTACCTTGACTCGAAAAATACTTTAATTGTATATATAACATTACACTTGTTTAACAAAACCAAAGTGGTGTTTATGTTTTTAAGTACGTTTAATAGTAAATGCCGGTATCTATGATAGATGTTTACACGAAAATTTACAATTTTTTTAAATCAATTTAAAAAATTCTACAGATTTATGTTCTTAAAGAGCCTAGGTACAAGTGTGTTAAATAATTTCTTAGTCCAAGACACCCTGCATAAATAGATAGTTTTCGATGTATTAAGTTTTAAAACATTTAGAAACTTGGATTTTGAATTAAAGTAGATTAACTTTAAACAAGTTAATGAATTCTAACGATACACATCTACTTTTACACACAAATAGATTAGTTAACTGGGAAATTTTAAATATTATTCTGTACTGTATAAAAATGATTGTTATCAAGTTATAGTAAAATAATGTTAGTTTTGTAACAATAGAGTACTTTACAAAAATATAGCTTCGTGAAAGCATAATCATTTATGAGCATGCAATGTTACGCTTAAAGAGCTTATTGTTAAAAGGTTTAAACTTTGAACAAGCCTGTTTGTCATGAAATTACCTTTATAGTTATAATCTTGAAACCACAGATGCGAAATATTCCCATTTAATAATGCGCAGGCTGTTCTAATAGATGATAATTTGTACAGTATAAATTACGAACTAGTATATTTTACCTATCAGCGATCACTCTTTAATTTATATTCTTTATAAAAAACAATTTTAAATTATCTATTTAATTTCAACAACTTATTAATCTAATAATTCATGTGCGTGTATTGGATGTTGACAACTTAACATGTAAAAGAACTGTAAAATTATTAGATAAAAATTTAAGTATGCAAGCTTAATTATCTATCGTTACATTTTGTATATTCGAGGACTATTTATAAATTAATATATGCTGATATAGTTTCTAAAGTAATATCGTTGGAACTTTTCAAATATTTTTCGAAAGTCAAATATTTTCTAAATAGCAACCTCCTTTAATAAACGCATATTATTTGGTAGTGTCTTATATATTTGACACAAATCTTTGAAGTTTTAATGATGCATTTTAATTGAGCAGTCTAAACAAAATCTTATACTTTTAAAATTTAAAAGAATTTATTGAACATTGACACTTTTCATTTTTATATCTGTTGTTATTTTCCGAGGAAATGCAAGATTGAAAATAATAAGCTTTATTAGTGTGATTTCAGCAGCTGCTTAAACTTTATTATCAACTTAAACATTATTAAATCGCTTTCATAACAAGGGTTAGTACGCTTGTCAATCAATAATCCACTTCTCATACGAGAATTCGAAGGATGGCCTGACTTTGCAGCATGAGTGCATTTTACTTGGTTACCTAAAGACAGAGGTTGTATGATTTTTAGTCATGATTTCAAATTCAGGAAATAACTTAATAGGCCTCTATACTTGCCGATATCGTAGTTCCAATGCAGCTCCCTTAAAAATTCATAAATTAGGAAGCTGTTGCTTTTCTTCAAATATTTACACTTTTATTTTGAAAAACAAAAAGTTAAATTTTGTATTATAAAGATTTATCCCAAATTTAGGAATGTACTTAGGGATGAAATGCCAGCACTACATGACAAAACATAGAAGAACGCCTTAAGAATTACGAAATACAACTTTTACACCTAGCAAATTGCGCCACCTGACCAGAAAACCACTACAGTAACTGCTATGCATCATATGCAGGCATCTGCCGTTTTGAACTAGATTACACATAAAGTAATTCGACGTTTTACTTTAATTTTGTGTGATTTTTGATTGTCTAGTGAGTTGTTTGCAGGAAGTGCTTCAGTGACTATATTTAAACTAAATTAACTTAAAAATGGGAATACTAAAGTATATTCTACAAGTCTTTCTTTTTAATTATTTTAAATAATTTTCTGTAGTACTCCTTGCGTAAAACAGATCAATTTGTTAGTATGGTGTTATTTATTTAATAAATGTACACATATATGCAAGATAAGTACTTACAATACCAACTTTTGTAAATATATGTATGTAATAAAAATAGCAGATGAAATGGTAATTTCTAACAAACGAATGCTGTAAATACCTAATTGCACGATGAGATATTGTTAGAAACAAGGATATGTACACATACAAAGATAAATATGTAGGTAATACAAAACTAACTTAAAATTTTTCGTTCTTCATTTATTAAAACGCTAAAATGTGATCAAATGTTACTGTAATATTTAATTTTACTAAAATTGTATATTAAAATAACTTTTTAATTCATACGTAATATAACAGTATATTATATACCAAGGGACCAAAGTGCCTCTTTTAATCCCAAGAGAGAAATAACCCGTGAAGGGATTAAAAAGAGCTTTAGTTCTGAGGTGTATACATTAGTTTTTAAACATTCAAAAATGTGAAATCAAAACAGTTGGGAAAAGTAAAATTGCATTATTTTGACATTAATAATTCATTTATCAACGTGTGCTTCACGGTAAATGCTATTTAAATTTTATTTTCGAAGCGGTATAGTAATGCTTTCAGCAATGTGAGGACGGTCAGATAATTAGCCGGTTTCTAAACAATTTGTTACTAGGCTGCATGTAAATTTTTAGCGCTATATGTGATTTAATTTATATTTAACAGCCATAAAAGCGAACAACTTGTGATTATGTTAAAATAATGAATAAAAACAAATTTCGTGTATTGATTAAGCATTATTTTTTGCGTGAAAGAACCGCAAAAGAAACAAATAAAAAGCTTGATAAATATTATGACACATCTGCTGCAGCGAATTCGACTTTCATTCATTGGTTTGCAGAATTTAAATGTGGTTATACAAGCACAATTGATGAACATCGTTCAGGTCGATCAATCGAAGTGGCCACCAAAGAAATGATCGATAAAGTCCATGATATCGTATTGGAAAATCTACGAGTGAAAGCGCATGAGATAGCTGACATGATATGCATCTCAAAAGAAGGTGTGGGTAACATTCTTCATGAATATTTACATATAAAAAACTTGTCAGCAGGATGGATGTCGCGTTTGTTGACAATCGAACAAAAACGCAATCGAATGATCATTTCAAAACAATGTTTGACGATGTTTCAACGTAATGAAGATGAATTTTTGCATAGATTCATAACCGTAGATGAAACATGGATCGATCTCTACACACCTAAAACAAAGCAACAATCAAAACAATCGGTTGAAGCTGGATCAAGTACACCGAAGGAAGCAAAAGCGGTTGCATCAGCTAGAAAGGTTTTGGCGATTATTTTTTGGGATGTACAAGGTGTAATACTCATCGACTATCTTACAACGCAAAAAAATTACGGGAAATTATTATGTAGTATTACTGGACCGTTTGCACGTTGAAATAAAGAAAAAATGACAACATTTAGCAAAAAAGAAAGTGCTTTTTCATCATAACAACGCTCCAGCTCACAAATCATGGAAAACTCAACAGAAATTGGATGAACTACGTTACAAATTGCTTCGAAATCCACCACATTCTTCTGATCTAGCTCCCTGTCACTACTTCCTGTTCATTAACCTGAAAAAATGGTTTGGTGGAATGAAATTCAAGTCAAGTGAGGAAGTTGAACAGGAAACTGATGCATATTTTCGAGGACTTGATATATCGTACTACAAAAGTGGCCTAATGAAATTGTGAAAACGTTGGACTAGGTGTATCGAATTCAAAGGAGACTATGTTGAGAAATAAAATGAAATTTTGAAGAAAGAGTTGTGTTCTCATGCTCAAACCAGCTATTTATCAGACTGCCATCGTATTTAACTTTGATTGGTTAGTGTTTGTTATTGTCATGGATTTACTTTGTTCATGCGGAATCCAAAGTACTTTAATTCCCTTGGAGCTAAAGTAAAATTTTAATTCCTTGAGATTAAAATCGTCGCTTTGCAAAAATGTAATTAACATCCTCATGTTATCTATAATAATAAAATATAGGATGAAGGGAAATAAAAATTATGTTTGTTATTAATCTGCAATTTCTAAAATTATAAACTTTGATATACTAACGAATTTCCGAAAAGCAGAGTTGACATGGAAAATGATATAGATATATTTCAAGCCCATTAACATAATATTTAGGTGCGTGTGGATATCATTACATAATAAGCAATTACAGGGAAATAGCACAAGCAGGTTGGTGGAGGAAGTAATTGAAATCGAAAGGAATTGTTGAATATTTGTAAGGCATGTGTCAAAAGGATTCGTTTAATATTTTTGAGGACAGATATTATCCGAAAAATTAATTAAAATTATTTATTAAAACTGGCCCCAAGAACACACAAAAGCGCTACAGTTTTTGAAGATTAATAACAAATTCTTTCAAAGAGGTCAGTGCCACGTTTACGTCAGTCATTTAAAATTATTACATATGTGCAATTGAATATAACATACAATTACAACATAACCTCTATATTGAATCAATAGGTTGTATTAAACGTTTTGAACATACCTAACTGACTGCCATAAAAATCGCAACACATGGAAATATTTCATCAATTTTAATTTAAGTTTGAGAAAACTTCTACCTTGATAAAATAAAGTAAGGATTAAAATTTAAATAAAATCTATCTATCGGTTGTAGTTTTAATTTGTTTGTTTGCACGTAGTAATAAAAGATTTGATAAGGTAAAACACAGTGTTTAATAACTGTTAATTTTGCGAATTGTTTATACACTATTGCTTTCTGAACATTTAAGAATGGCAAGAATTTATCAAAGCAATAATTATCGACAATTAAATGATTTCATGTTGGCCGTATTATTGGCATGGGAGAGGTCGGACATTTGCTTAGAGAAATTACTAGCCGTGTAAATCGTAATGTTGCAACGGTGATGTGATGTTGGTCCAGATGGTCCGATGATGGGATTCAACAATTACCCTGGATCTGGACGTCACAGAGAGCGTGCATATTGTGAAGAACTTCCTTTAAGTCTTTTTTCACAAATCGGCCAATTGACATAGACTAGATGGGAGATGTAGTGCGAAGAATGTCAATGTCGTCTGTTCATCGCATGATAAAATCTTATAGACTGCATTCGTACCGTCCATTTTTATGTCGTCCTCTGACCACACTTCATCGTGCCCGCAGACTAGAATGGAGCAACAAAGGAGCGAATTGGACAAAATAATAAAATAAAATTGTGTTCAGTCTCGATTTTGTTTTTGAAGAATGCCAAAATTCAGCATTGTTTGTAGAACACAATCCAGCCCACACTAGGAGTGATGATATGGGGTGCAATATGTTATGGTAACAGATCATCCTGGATCTTCAGTGATGATAACTTACACGAACCGGTTATATTGCCAATGTGAAGGAACCTGTTGCACTTCCATATCTTCGAAGATTGAAAAATCCAATTTTCCAACAAGACAATGAACGCTCACATAGGGCACGGGCTACAACACGCTTTCCGGAAAAAGCTAACGTTGTCGTCCTTCCATGGCCTGGTCTATCGCCTGATTTGTCAACCATTGAGAATGTATGGAATCCGATCGTTAAACCGTTAAATGATTTACTACAGTCTCCACACGACCTGCAACATCTTCGGCTGCGGATATTTATTTCTGTTCTTTTACTTTTAAACTTTAATCGTTTGTTTGTAATGATAAATTACATAGTTTTTAAACATTTTAATACAATTACTTAACTAATTCTAGCTATTATGTTTTTTTTATGGAAGACAGTATACGTTTATAAGAATTATTTTGCTTAATTCGGTAATTACCCCAAGTTCAATTTATCTAATAGTTATTATGTTTTTTGTCTATGAACTCAAACATGGCGTGATCAAACCCGGACGAGGTAGGTAAATATTTCAACCAAAACATTCAAAAACCATGTCTTCATGTCGGATAAATTAGTAGACCCCGTGCTAATCCGATGTTTGGCACGTTGAACGTTTCTACTGAGATTGAAGTCCTTCATGTTGGGCAAAATTATAGTAGAATGCGAAAAGACCATGGAATAAACACCACGTTAACGTCAATCACTATTTCTTCATAGTAATTTCGGGCCGCGACTTGCACGTTGGCCTGACGGGTTCCCTAAGAAAATGCTCGACACTTTTAGTGCATTCCTATCCTTATGCTTTTGTCGCCAGTTGGTTACCGATTTAACGCGTAAACAATCTGAGGGATGCGTGCGAACCTCTAATGGTATGCTTCTAAAGGTTTTGGATATCATCACCATGCCCAACATGGTTCGCCCGTCGAATAACTCTCGTATATGTTTAGACAGTAGCTAAAGTGCATGTAATATGATATACATCAAGATACGTAACGGCATTTTATAAATTTTTAGCACCAGAACAGATAATTCAAGTAGAGTTCCTGAAAGTAAACGATTAGTCGATATTAATTATAATACAAAACAAATAAGTGCAATATCGAGACATTTAGCTTTCTTGCATATTTATCTAAATGGATATTATAAACCAGCAACGAATGGGGTTGAAATGGAATATTTTGTTTCGTTGTAAAATGAGTAACATAGGAAGAAGAATATACTTAATTAAAGAATCCGAGGGAACTAACATCAACGATGCTCTCGGTCTTGGAACTTTGTCCACTGGCATTGGTCTTTCCCCGTAGAAGAATTGCTTTCTGTTTTTGATATACCATTTATGATAACTGTAGTATGTCAGAACTACCATTGTAAATTCCTTGGAAAAGCATAAAATAAGCTGGAAAAGACTAAACTCGTTGAACTCAAAAATTAAGAGCGCTAGATACAAATGGCATTCCGTTGCTTAATGTTCTTACAGATGGAGCTTGGGAAAAAAAATTCTGTTCGACAAATTATGATGCTATCTGTGAAGTTGTAAGTATTCTTATTTATCAAATGAATAGTAGTAATATTTTATTTAGTGGTATAAGAGACATATATTGTACAATGTGCTTGAAATCGGAGAGGAAGAATATCACAGATCTTAGTCACAAGTGCTTTAAGAGCTCTAGTGGTACTTCGACTAGGATGAGGTCGTTATTATAGGGTATGGCTTCAAGAAAAGCATTGAAATGCGCAACATTATACAACATGAATTAATTGGCGATAGCGACAGCAGTTTGGATCGGAAGCTTTTTGAGGCACAACCATACACTAATCGTCTTGTCGAAAAAATAGAATACAAAAACCATCTTCTACGCATCTTCTCAAAGAAACACGCGAAATTCGAAGTAAGTTGTTCAATTATACGAAATGAATATAACAAAGGCCAACTAAGAGATTTTGAGGTTTAGGAAGAAAACGCAGCAATCCCAAAAATAAACGAGTCCCTCCTGGTATACGAAAAATCATCAAGAATAATGCTTACAGATTGCAATATTGTATTACTTGCGCCATTCGATATAGAATGGTCGAAAATTACTTTTTACAGGAGAAAATGCTGTATCTACGCAAGAACTTGAAAAATACATGTTTGGCGAACAGCAAATTGCTCGTGCTCCTCTAGTAATTCCCCTATAAATCATATACTTAGAATGGAATACTGTGGTCTATTAGATGACGTTCTGGTATATTTTAATTGGTCGATTGCTAACACCCGCAGTCTTGTTAATATATGCACAAATGTAGCTGATCATTGTAATGCCATAGTTCTCAAACTTGTGAGCGAAG
>JAHWXV010191129.1:0-10637 GCA_024586415.1 Phrixothrix hirtus | reverse complement strand
CAGGTAACTTTTACCTAATTTTTGTTTTTGAATATGTATGACGTTATCTAAAATGTGGATTTAACATTTAATAAAATTCCCTAGGTGTAAATTGCATTTTTTAGTAAGCTATCGCTCAGGTATTTTATTAATTTACGCAAATCGCCGTTAATTGACCAAATTGGTCACAGCAATATGTAACTATTTATTTTACTTTAGATCATATTCGCGATTAATATTTCTCGGCGTAAGTGCCTAAACAACCTTGATTCGTTGTGTTATATCTGCGGTAATTTCACCATTTCTAGCCAGAGGAGAAACTTCCGGCGCATTTATCAGGGCAGCCTAGTTTGCATATTTTAAAGTAAAACTTGGGGATCAATTGGGCTTTCAACAGGTTCTCCAAAGAGTGTATCGAGAATTTGCGAGTGTGGATGAAGGGAATACCTAATAAATTGCCATTTATTATACCTATGGTTTAGTGAGAACCCAGAAATTCCAGCGATTGTTACTTTTCTATAGTGAAAACGTCAGGATATAACAAAAAAATATTTGTAATGTAGAGTATTCTAGTATACCATCAGTTACACTCCCAGTACTTGATTGAGCTAAAATCCCAGTTCCAATTTTCATTGAACTACCTTCTTTCGAAAAACAAGAATATTGCGAAGAATTAAATGACAGCAATAATGAAGACTTCAAAATTGAAGATGGCTTTGTTTGCAAGAGATTTGATCAGTATCAGTTAAGTCACTTGAGATAAGACTTGGGACTATGCAAAAAACTTACGAAATCCTAGCACCATGAGTTCTTGAAAAAGGAGCGAAGGTATCTCACTATTTATCAAGGGAAAAGCCATATCCACAGTACTTTTAAGTGACGGTAGGTTGGTATATAGATAGCTCCAGATTAACTTACGCATGACTCATTTCTCAAAAATATTAGCATCAATATTGTATGAACGTATTTTGTGAATTATAAATGATATAAGATGATAAAATCACTGGATAAATATCTGATGCTTTTTTTGTAGTGCAGAATACGTTAATTTTGATGAATAATCTCGAAGAACCTTAAATTTATATGAATTATAGCTCAAAATTAGAATTATAGCTGAATTTCCGTTTATTGTTGCTAATTTTGCATTGACTGCATAGCTTTAATTCATATCCTTTATGACAATGATGTGCTACTGTGTTTTTAAATGCTTGTTATTGTCTGAAATTAGTGGACTTTAAGTTATATCAGTATTAATTCCCTGTAAAATCTTGTTATCTATAAATTGTAGAACACTTGGCTAGTAGTTTTGATAGGAACTTTTAAAATATTCAGGAAATCAAAAATACCGTGAAAATGAACTTTGAAAATATATAACCTTGCTAGTAAGTGCGAAAATAACAGATTGTAAGACGGCATACGTTTATCCATCTTTGTATATTATTCAAGATAGCAGTGTTCAATTTTTAAATCTATCTCTTTCTAATACACATCATTTGATAAACACATGCAGTTTCGTTTTTTTATTATAACAAATTACTTCGTGTATCATACGTGAATTAATCTGGACTCAACTACATTGCCATAACATACATGGCTTAATGAAGAAAAGGGAATTCTATTATATAACGCAACTGAGTGGCGACTGTTCATCGACAGCTCAAAATGGAGCTTGAAGTGTGCTCTTCTCTACAGTGGCAATTTACTTAGTGCAATCCCAAATGGCTCTACAATTTGCTTTCGTGAGGAATATGAAGACATACAGAGATTCATTGATTTGTTGAAATATCACAAGCACAATTGGGTCATTGGTGATGACGTAAAAATAGCCTGCCTCCTTCTTGGAGATACACCAAGCATTCCTGTTTTCTGTGTATTCGGGACAGAAGAGCTATTGAAAAGCATTGGAGAGAGTTCAAATTAACATCCAAAATCCGCAAACTTGGAGATCCAAACATTTTTCAGGAGCCAATTGTTGGCAAAAAGAACATTAAATTCCCACCCCTGCACATAAAACAAGGTCCCATAAAGCAATTTGCTAAATGTTCCAACTGAAGGAGACTGTTTCAAGTATCTATTTAGCATTTACTAACCCATCATTTGAAAAGATAAAATCTGACAAGTTTGACGGTTCAGACATTATCCAGCTCATTAAAAATGAACATTTCATCGGAACTAGTCAAAACTCTAAAGGAATCTTAGTTGTCAGCCTGAAACTTTTTCAAGGACTTTCTTGCAAATACTCAAGCACAGAATAATACCGAAATTGTCCAGATACTTTTGGAAGTCTTGAAAATGCTTGATTTCAACATCTTTCCGAGAAAAATCTTGGTGTAGTTATTAGTTATCAATGTGAGCGATTCCGCCAAGATTTGAAGGTCACGGAGTCGTTCACAGTATTAAGGTAGATGGGATATTTTTGGAGCATAGGCGAGATTTACAGGGATTGCAACATTCCAGAAAAAGTTATTAGCATAAATTTCTATCCTAACATATGTTTGATAACAGAACCTTAATACTTGCAGACAATTTGACTTACAGTAACAACATATAGTCCTTGTATGAATAAAATAACTCTAAAGAAACAATACATTGACTTACCTTTTTCCTCTGTATGCACATTTTGCATGAATGGGACAAATGTAGGGCGTCATTTACCTTAAAAACTTGACGCGATAGAGATAAATAGCGGCCATTTTTAGATTTTCCAGCGCAATAGAAGAAGTTGCTGCGAAGGAATAGTTCATCTTGAACCCTCAAAGTGTAGATGTATACTTATACGAGTAATTTTTGGTAATAGGCTTTCAAGTGTTCAATTTGTATGGATGTGGATCAGAAGGCCACAATTTTTTATTTTGATGAAGAAAAGAGTAGTTTGATTTAGTCAACTCTGCTCTAGCGGTCAGAAAAGGATCCGCTAAACCACATGCGAATACTGCATTAATTTTTTATAGAGATCATTCTGGAATTCATACTTCTGTAGCACCGCACAGTTAGTTCCCCCCTGTTTGCCGCATCTTTAGCCGCGTATTGTTTAAGGCTAAGATTCCAACGTACGCTTTTATACATAGCTTTATAGCCTATCTAATTTACTTCAAATCTATGAAAAGCGATTTTTTTCCACAAAACAAATGGTTGGCATGTAAAGTATTGCAACGGAAATTTGTCATAAAACAATTTTTAATAAGCACTTTTGGTATAAATATGTTTAAAAAATAATTAATTATCAGCGATTATCAGTACATTTTTGATAAAATTAAATGACAGACACAAAGAATGAAACCAGTAAAAATGGAATATTATGAGTTTTACGACAATGCTAATACATTCAAGAATAATACATTTTGCCGATTTCAAGTTAATTTTGAAGACTAGAATTTGAAAATAAATAAAAATGAACTTAATTTTAATACATTTAGAAGTAAAATTATTTATTTAAACCATCTGTATTAACTTGCACTATAGGTATTAATCACCGGATGGTAGTGTTTTCTTTATATGCCGTTTTATACAGATTTTATTTTTCTATGGAGTCCCAGCCTTAAACTGTATTTATCCATTTCCCAGATCATCATATACTGTTAAGTTCATATTCATGTAACTTAAAAGGATAATCTTAAAATCCATATAATGAAATACCTAAGATAGCAGTAGGTTAAATTCCATAATTTTGTAAATTTAAAGTTAGATAGGAAATTAAGACACACGTAAATAATTTCATAATGTTAGATATAAATTATGTTACAATCAAAGTCACGACATACGTAACAAATACTGATTAAGCTGAAATGCACATACCGAGGATATTTAATATTCTGCAAAGCTTGCAAGGTTAACGAATTCTTAAGGCGCAATAGTCATCTTAAAAACATAGAATTTTCACATGTCACTGATCATAATGAAATATATAAAATTTAAGAAACCCAACCTTTGTGGAAGCTACAATTAGAAAAGTACTGTCTGATTAGGAAAAATTAAGAAATTAGAAAAATACAGAGTTATAAAAATTAATATGAGGAAATACATTATTATACATATTTTAAGTTCAACCACTCACATTAATGGTACCTAATTTTAGTATTTAAACTGTAACTTTTGAAAATAAAATTACTGTTGCTTGAACATTGTTTGAACACAATCGCTGCAGTGTGTGCTTAGGAATTAATTGCACTTAATTAGTGAGTGAATCCGCTCATTAGCACTGCAGCCAGCTACAGACATACCATTGTGTAGAAGACACCTAAAGTTCCCTGAAAATATCAAAGTCTTATTTCCCACACTACTTGAGATTGGGTAGTGATTTCCAAGGTGAAGTTGTTTCTGAAGCAGTGCAAATGCACTAGGGAATCTATTTTAGTAGCATCCTTAACATATAATCATGAATAAAATAACTTAATATCGTTGCATTTCTTAGAAGTAGTTTCATTTTATTATGAATTGTAAATTACTTAATAAGAAGAAAATTATTGACTTTTGTATGCATGGGGAGATTTCAATTTTGCAAATTTAAATTTAATTTTTTGTTTGTAGAGAATGAAAGAGTTCGGAAAAGAATGGGCACAATTTTAGAAAATTTCTAGAAGCGATCGGGGATCGAACCCGAGCTTCCAGATTTGTACTCTGGCATGTTCACCACCACACCACCGCCTCAATCTCCGGTTCCTCTGTAAAGTTTTCTTTAAATGTGTCACTATGAATAATATAATTTATATAAGATGTTTACTATCTTAAAGGACCGTTAGGAGAGCTGTTTTCGACCAGATTCACACCTAAGGTTAATGCATATATTGAAATATATAGTAACAGATAGTTAGACTCTAAATTAAACATATAGTTTATTAATAGACTGACATAAAAATTAAGGAAAGGTTTGTGTATTAATATAAATGAATTAATACACGGCTCAATATGCCTAATTTCGGTACAGCAGACAATTAGAGAATGAAAGAAAAATTTGCAAGAGGAATCGAAGATTGAGACGGTGGTATAGTGGTGAACACGCCAGAGTACAAATCTGGAAGCCCGGGTTCGAACCCCGGTCGCCTCTAAAAATTTTTCTAAAATTGTGCCCATTCCTTTCCGAACTCTTTCATTCTGTATTTGTCTTCAGTACCGCAATTGGGTATTTTGAGCCGTATATTAATTAATTCATATTAATACACAACACCTTTCCTTAATATTCGTTTGTACTTCTGTTGTAGAATCACCAGCATGTTTTAATTCTAACGAAGGATGTTGGCGGGTTTTAGCAGTCTTAAAGATTTTAAATGGAATACTAGTTAGTTATTTATGTATGCATAAATTTGGAACATTTCTACGGTACACTGAAATTCAATTTAACAGTCTGTTCATTTATTACGGCTAATGGTCAGTAAATTTTATAGCTACATGCCGGATAATTTTATGATTTTAGACTTCAGCAATTATCTTTTAACTTCGATGGTACAGCCGAATAAGAATTTACGCAATAAATCTATCTGAGATAGTGTAACTAGGAATTTAGGTTTGCACCACCATGTTTCAAATAATATCCAACTTCGTTTTTATAAATAAATTTTGTGTTATACTTATCTTAAAGATACTTATCTTAAAAATTACTATGGATGAAATTGCACAAATGCAATGATGCACTAAATCGCTCCATATGTCTTTGAGCATAGACACAAATAGCAAAAGGATATCGTTTTCTATACAGGGTTGATTTGAAATGGTTTCAGATATTTTAACTATTTATGCTTTATACGCCGTACATTAACAAATAATAATAAAAAAAAAATTAAACAACTTTAATTTTGGCGCAATAGAATTTACAAAATTCTTGTAAAACTTGTTGAGAACTTCTGTACAATATTTATAGTCAGAAGTTACATCTCAATTTGTGACGAATTCACGTACGTCATTTCAAAGGTCAGACTTACTCATTTTACAGATCATTGTAGTTGAACCTGGTCTAACAACGTGAATTAATAAACAAACATTGGTGTGAATTAAATTAATTAAAACATATCGTCCATTATTTAATTTTTATCGAACGTTTACACAAGATACAAAAATGTTTCCGAAAGTGACTTGTTTTCTATCTTTTTCAAAACAGTTTTTATTGCGAAAATATTAAAAAACGTGTAAAAATACCGGTAAATATCTACAATCTTTGAGATTTCATTCATAATTGTGGATTTTTTAAACTATTGAACAGTGTGTTGTTTAATTGTTGTATGTATTACTTTAAACGCAAAATAAGATCCTAACCTTTTCTAATTTATTACACATATTGCAGTTTAAATCACATTCCATTACTAAGAAATACGAATTCTGAACACATTTATTATTTAAAACGTACGTTATGTTTTTTACGCCAATACAAAATTTTGTAAATTGCAATTAAATTTGCAATCTTTAGGAGGAATTGCTTTTAGTCTTGATTTAAATAAGAAGATTTCGTTCATAAGTGACACATCCCTTTTATGCCTTTAACACAACTTCCAAATTTTAAATAGGAATTAGGTCATATTGTAGTAGATCAAGTACGCACATATTTATTAGTAAGTAAATCATGGAGTATAATTTGATAACTTTTTATTTGTTATGTCGGGAATTACAAAACTATTTTCTTGTAGATCTAACAGATTATGTGGAAATGTCAACGGTACACAAAATGTGCTAGTTAGAATTTAGTAATCTCAAGGTAGAGTAACTTTTTAATTATCTACAACTATTTCAAAACTACCCTGTATAACACATTTTTAAAGTAGCTCTGCTGACTACCTATATGCATGTCAGAGAATAATTACTTTAAAATTTAACATTATGTATTTCATTCACTTTATGAGAGACGGTGGGTCAATATATTTAGGATAATTTGAGTAGCTTTTTAATAAATGCAATTAATTAAACTAACGTTCAATTTCTCTACAACTATTCATTTTTATTTGGGCTAGTCTCGGGAGCCATTTTAATATCACATCTTCAGACCAAGGTTGAAATATTTTCTTAAAAAAGTTGGCATGTGAAAAATACAAATTAATTTATATTTATTTACTATTTTTAAAATTATACAAGAGTGGTGAATTTGTAAACTATGTGTGATAATAGTACTATATTTGATATAGTATATTAGCTATTTAACTATATAACACCCATTGAATTGATGTAAATTGAATGATGCTTTTAGATGGAAATAAGATGATTGAAGAAATATGATTAACAATGAAACAATGTAACAGTATTATCAAATTTAAATTAAATATCGTGCATTATGAAATATATTATATTCTATGTTAATTAAGAATGAATGCTGTAACATGAATGTAACAATAAATGATGTTCATTTTATTATTTTGTTACAATAATTTGTTACAGAATATTTAAAGCTTTTAACTTTAAGAAGGGCTTTGTAAGACTGAAACAATCGTGAGTAAAATCTGCTTTCATTTCAAATTAAAAATATTCATTATCGTATATCCTGTATTGATAAAGCTTCTTTTTTTATAGTTTGCAATACTTACTCAAACTGACTTTTACCCTAAATTAAAAGGTTTATACTACAAGTTTTTCAAGTACAATTTTTCACACTACTACGGGAGTGAAAAGTTCCGATACTCATGTTGAAGGCGAATATATTAAAACATCATACTCGATTTAGTTAAAAGTTCTACAATTTTAACTTTTTATTATTTTATTGTATCAGCTAAATTTTTTCAAAGATCTTGTTAATTTTTCTAAAGAAGTCACCATAATTAACAAATTCTCCCGTAATCCTTACCTTGCTGCACGTCTCATATATAAATCATCTAACATTATCAGATTTTCGTTCCAATTTAAATATTTTAGAATTCCGTTTCGTCTGTTATGGAGTGCAGACGTGTTTCATTGCTCTTTTTGTGCTGTACCTTAATCCACTTCTACGTGTAGCGGTAGATCGGGCGCAGTACAAACAACCGTTTCTTTGCGTCTGTTGCGTCCCCAAAGTGCTTCTGCGATGGCCAGTTTCTGGCATTGTCCAGCAGAAGTGGAACGGAGTAACTTATACTTTTGTAACGTTCCAAATTGTCAGGTTGTATCTTCAACCGACACAATTCCTAAGCGTACGGAAAGGCCGGAAACAACAAACGTAGTGTGCGAATGGGCAAAATAAACAGTTACCATTCCCATGCCTGCAGCACCCGCAGCTGCAAAGGTAAGCGTGATTCTTCAAAAAATCAAAGAGTTCGACCAGCTCAACAGAACTGCTGAAGAAAGTACCTGAACCCTCAACACCCGTGCCTGCAGCAACTGACGCACGTGCCTTCCTCGCCATGATGGTCTACTTTCCGACGAGGAAGATAACCCTAAAGTCTAAGCACCCGACAACTTTGTTGAAGTCAAGGAACCGAAACGAAAGTCCAAAGCTGCAAAAGCAGAAGGGAGCGGTCCGGCGCCAAAAGTGGCGAAGCGCTCGGCCATATTGAGGCTGAGAAAGAAGAAGACCATGGCAAACGACACCGTAGTCGCCAAGAAGCCACGCGGAAAAGTGCCTCTCGTGGTAATTTACAGAAAAGGCAATTGGACGAAGATAGTGCGAGACCTAGCGGAACTAAGTATTCATATGCCTAGAGTGAAAAACGTCGCTCAGGTGATAACGATACAACCAGGGAATGATGCCGAACACAATCGCATCACCAGGTACATAACCGAATCGAACATTTCGTATCACACCTTCCAGTCAGAGAGTGAGTAGTCGCTTATGGTAACTTTGTAACGTGTTAAGCAACCGTCCCAATCAATTGCAATTTTTTATTAATTGCGCGATGTGACAATGAATTCTCTAATTACAAGTTCGGGGTTCTAGTACGTTAAAATTCGATAAATATAAGTGCGCGAGTACCAAGAAGAACAATTACATTATATAAACCATGTTATTATACCGAAAAAGCTAATTTAAAATTACAAAACGTTTATGATAATTTTTGCAAAGCATTTAATGTGAAAACCAAGTTTCACTAATTAAAGTACAAGAGAATTAGATATTGAAAATGGCATGTTAGTTAAATAGATAATATCTAATTATCTTCAAAGAACCATTAAATAGGACTGTAATATTCCAGGAATTAAAGCCAAATAAGCATCTGTTTTGATAGAAATGTATTTTAAAAAATATCGCCTGTAAATAAAAGAAACATTTTAACGTATTAAAAACATAAACAATCATCAACCTTATGGTATATTACATTGTTATAAACAAATAATGATATTATATTAACAACCAATTATGAATAAAAATGTAATAGATTAAACGAATTCGGGTGTTAGAATTAAGAAATATCCAGGGAAATGAAATATTAAGTTATTCAAAAGTAAGTTTCTAGTTTTAAAGAGATGCTGAAAAAATAAAAACGCCATTTTTTTTATAAAGAAACGGGGTTTTATTATACAAAAGAACAAATAAGGAAAAGTTAAAGATGACCACCTCCATGCTGTTTAATGAGATATAGTCGTTCTTCTATTCTATGAACTGCATTGTAAAGGGCATTCAGTGGAATGTTTTCAGTGACATGTAATATGGATTGTTTCAATTCCTCACGAGTAGTAAGTCTACTAAGAAACACCCTTTTTTGAGGTAACCCCATAACCAATAGTCAGCTGGATTATTATCTGGTGACTTAGAAGGCCATCTGTTTGGAAAATGTCTGCTAATTATGCGATCACCAAATGTGTTTCTTAATAGTGTTTTATGGGATTGTGTATGTGAGGGAGTACGCCATCGTAAATAAAAACAATATTTGCGATATCATGATACTGTCATTCTGGTATTACAAAGGTTTGTAACATTCGAAGATGTCGCTGTCCATTCACCGTTACTGCTTTAATTTGTCCATTTGCCATTTCTTCATAAAAATAAGTACTGATCAGTAAGTTACATGTAAAGTCACACCAGACAGTGACTTTGACATCATGTAATGCTTGTTGAACAATTTCATTTGGATTAGTTTCTGCCCATATCATGCAGCTATGTGTGTTAACGCCTCCATTTAATTCAAAATGTGCTTCATATGTCCCAAGAATGTTGTCTATCCATTGAACATTATTTTGAATTTCTGTTAACACTTGCAAAGGGAAAGTGACACGAAAATCCTTATCTTGTGGTTTGAGTTCGAAAAGCATTTTTATTTTGTATAGATACAACTTAAGCTGCCTTCTCAGAATTCGCCACACTGTTGAATAACACATCCGCAAACGCCTTGCAACTTTATTGGCACTACAAATATTATATGCAGAATTTTCACAAACTTCTTGAACTTCTTGTAAAACTAGAGCTGCGCTGACTTCATTTTCTACCAATTTTGGTCTACTCGGACGCTTTTTGTCTGTAACCGAACCAGTTTCTTCAAATTTGTTCACTAACTTACGAAATGATTTTACAGAGCAGGTTCCATTTCCCAGTCCATGTAAAGTTCGAAATCTTCTCAATGCGTCGGAATATTGTTTGTTGCATTCATAATAGCACTGAACTTGTAACGAACTTGTAAAAGCAAAATCATCATGAAAATAATTATTCTCCAAGAATTATTGCTAGTATTCCACAAACCTGTTTATACAAGCGTCACAGCTAATAAAACTAAGCCGCTTGTTCTCTGGGTTGATAGTACAGGATATCTAATTAGAATTAACAATTTGATTTGTTT
>JAHWXV010191078.1:0-15668 GCA_024586415.1 Phrixothrix hirtus | reverse complement strand
TCTCCTAGTTTAGTTTTTGTTAGAATCTTGTACTGTGCATTACTGATATAAATATAAGTATACATAAATGGAATTATAAATGTTTGCTGCTAGTGGTTTGCAAAATAAATATTTAAAATAAGTTAGTGTATATAGTTACTTATAAATAAGTGTAGAATTAACTGAATATAAATAAACATTGTAAAACAATTAGCTAGTTTGGTTACAATAATAATATCGATGTTGACGTAAATCAATGTAATAAATGCTCAAAGTGTCCTCCATACAATTTGATTTCAAACTCTAGTCTCACTCTTTCAAGCGTTTGAAGAGTAATTCGCATGCATTCTTGCACTATTCCCATTCGGAGATCTGCTAGGTCACCGGGTGCAGGTCTGTAAACGTACGTCTTCAATAGCTCCAGGCGTTAGATCCGAAAATTTTGCCGATCATTCTTGAGCACTCCTTCTCCCAGTTCGTCATGCAGAAATTTTTTGATTTAATACTTCCCGTACAAGTAAGAAATAATAGGGTGGAGCTCCCTTGTGTTGAAAATTCAGATTTTCTTTCTTCACCATCATATTTCCTTCTGAGTCTAGCTAAATGTCCAATGACTAGGTAATTAGAGCATCAAAGTTATGTTCTAAAAGGTTGAAGTAGAGCTCTCCATTCAAATTTTCACTGACGAAAATTGGTCCGTTGTCCTGGTCTCCTAAAATCCCAGCCCATGCATTAATTTCTTAGGGAACTGAGTATGACCTTCACAAAATAGATGCGGATTTTCATTACTCCAGTATTCGTAGTTGTGCTTGTTAACTAACCCGTTTAAAAAAAGGGTCGATTCGCCACTGAAGCATTTTGTGGGAGTATGGTTGGATTGGTTGTAATCCTTTCAGTTATTGCTTCACAAAATTGAATTTTGCTATCAAAGTAATCTTTGCTCAATTTGTGTCTTTTCTATGGAAAGAATATATTCGTTTTAAGCTCCACGTGAATGATCTTGTGGAAATTTGGATTATCTTCGAAAACTGACGAAATTGAAGATTTGCAGTAAAGTAGCCAAGAACTTCTCAGTAGGGCTTCATCCAAAACTCTTGGTCGGCCTTATTTCTCATACCGAATCTAATTCCATAAACTTTTGCAACAAATCAATCACGATCCGATGAGATAAATTTCGATGAGGTGACCTTCATTAAAAACGCAAGGAGTCATATGAGCACGATGATTGTTAGCCTTATAAATAAAAATAATCTCTGTTTTATTAGCTAAAGTACAAACCAATTTGAAAAAGTTGTACCTTTTGTAATACCTGCAACGATTAATTATTACACTAATTAAATCAGCACTAATTGATCGACTGTATCGAGATTACAATGTCATGCTTTGACAGTTATCAATTTAATATTTTACATTTGCGGCTATTACTAAGACCCTACAGATCTCCGAATGAGAATAGCACTAATATTTAATATTTAATAAAATTAGTTTCTCCCAAACGGGTCAATCAATTTAAATTTTTTGATACATAAAATACCCTAACTTTCTACTCTTTAAAATGATATATCACAAGTGGGGTAGTTGTATTTAAGATTTTGTAGTCGGAGTAGCTAAATGCGGGGTTAGTCGACTCCAAACTTAGTAACATATATTTAGGATTCCCCCTCAAAGACGAAATCGACATGTTTCAATGTTTTTTGATTATTTTATTATTTCAAGAGTAATTCAAGGTGAGAGATATTCACATGAAGGCACTGTACATTAACAACCCCTTTAAAAAGTATTAACTATACTTATAGCTTTCAATCTATAAAATCAAGGACCTCAGCATCTTAAATTTTGTATAACTAAAATATAATGTAATTACTTGTTACATATAGCAGCTAAAATTGTTAATAAGACTCAATCTTGAAAATAATTCGTGTATATAATTAAAATTCAACGTATTTTAAGCTTAGAAAATAGCTAAAATTTAATTTATTTTGTATGTTAATAGTTTTAACTAATGAGATAAAAAATAATTTAATAAATAGAGCCAACTATATTTTTTAGAATTACAAATAATGTACGAAAGCAAATAATCAAGATTTAACAACTTCGTTTTTAGCTTGTTAATCCAAAATACATACACTATTTACAAGATAAGATCTTGGGTACATCTTGGTAATAGGTTAAAGTCACTTAGCAAAGCAATTATTTAGACCAATTAACTTGATATCACAAACAAGAAAGGTCTTTAAACAGCCATGAATTCAATTAAATTTTGCTTTAGTTAAACAACTTCTACAATTTATAGAAAACAAAAAAATCTTAAAATTCTATTTACGTTAGGTAATCTTCATAATATTTACAAAATATAGAAACGTAATCCCGTTTTTTCTTTCATTTTAACATTTTGTATTATCACAAATCTCTTAGACATCCTAAATCGGCACTTATTCTTTATAGCAATATAATTAAAGCTTAATCTTAACTGAATTCTTCAAATTTGGATCACTGCATAAGTGTTTGTATATGTATGAATGTATATGTATAACATATGTAATTTGAAAAAGGGCAGCTCTCAATTTCACATACAAAAGATTATTTAGAAAAATTTTAAAATTAAACAGTTCTTTAATTTTTCATTATATTAATATTTACGGAACAAATTATCTAAGCATTTTCCAAAATCATACATTATAAATAATTCTATTGACAGAAACCTCGATTTGATTCAAATTGGGTGATGTGTAATCATCCCATTATTTCGGGAATACTTTATAATTGGGGAGGAGCTTTATAATAGTCTATAATATAAGATTATCGTAGTCTCATGAAAAAAATAATTAAATGAAAAGTCGCTCTTTATTTGAGTCGCAGTATCTTATAATATCCATTAACACAGTATTGACTAGATATTTGAAATTAACAAATTAATAAATGAAAATTTATATATTATACATTTATACATTTTTCCGTGTAGCTGTACACTTTTATTTTCAAATAGTAATGTAGATTTTACTCGAAATATCAACGCTAATAATATAGTATGAAAAACAAATTTACTGACTTTATTCCGATCTTTATAAGAAATATGTTTTAAAAATTAATCGATCAAACAACGATGTCAAATCGCTATGTTAAAGGTCAAATTTGACAATCTTCAAATCTGGTGTCTAATTCTTCCCGTTAAAACCGCAAAATACATAAACATACTAGAGTTCATTCAAAATCTCATGAGTAGTGACGCAGAAACCAAGTTTGCGTCTTATGACAGCACCTTTACAGAATTCTTTGAAAATCTCCACTGTTTTCAAAAATAAATAATACGAGGGGTGCTGCATATGTTTTGGAAATCGAGTACTTCTGTCGTTGTTAGAGAATCATAGATGGCACTATCGAAAAATTTGACATTTTTTTATATTATGTAGTATTGATGGTTGAATAAAACATCGTTTGGTAACGTTTGTATCTAAGAGTAAAGTAAACAACTATCAACAAAAATGGAATTAAATCTCGAACACTTTCGTGCAATGATTTTTTATGACTTTAAAAGTAACAAAAATTTATCGCTGGTTTTCAGAATTCAAGTTTGGTCGCAGTGACGAATTTCGCGAAGCTCGTCCGCGAACTAGTGTCGTTTCAAAAAACATTGATGCTGTGCGTGAGATGATTGAGATCGATCGGCATGTGACCTGCCGTGAAATAGAATCGACCTTTGGTATTGACATGAAACAAATATCAACGATTTTGCATGATCATTTAGGTGTGAAAAAATTATGTGCCCGATGAATTTCACGCAATTTGACGGACGCTCAAACAATGGCTTGTGTTCAATTGAGCAAGGAAATACTGAAAAAATTTTACCGGGTGCTTGAAATTTGGTTTATAACATCATTATAGGTGACCAAACTTAGATTTATTCATATGAGCCAGAAACAAAACAACAGTCGCGGGTTTGGGTATTTCAAGATGAATTGTATCCAACAAAAGTTGTCCGTTCATGAAGTTTTTCAATGAAAATGGTCGCAACATTTTTCAGTGTTACTAGTCACGTTGCTACCGTCGCTTTAAAGGATCGTCGTACGGTCAATGCTGATTGGTATACAAGGATTTGCTTACCGGAAGTCATGAATGAAATCAGAAAAACTAATGCA
Organism: Phrixothrix hirtus; assembly: GCA_024586415.1. Classification (NCBI taxonomy): domain Eukaryota; kingdom Metazoa; phylum Arthropoda; class Insecta; order Coleoptera; family Phengodidae; genus Phrixothrix; species Phrixothrix hirtus. The sequence continues at coordinate 11,553 of JAHWXV010191078.1, read as the reverse complement.
AAACGTCGGATCATCTTGCACCATGACAATGCGTCGTCACACACAGCAAACTGTCGATTATTTGAAGTGGCAAAAGGTAGCATTAATAACTCATTGTCCATACAGTCCGGATTTAAGTCGAAATGATTTCTTTTTATTCCCGGTTGTCAAAAATAAAATGCGTAGAACACGTTTTTCAACACCTGAAGATACTGTGGAAGTATTCAACACTCACATTTCTGCTATACCATCTTCGGAATGGAAAAAGTGCTTCAACAACTGGTTCGAACACATGCAAAAGTGTATTTATTTTAAGGAAGAATATTTTGAACAACAATAGAAGCATTATTACTGTATTTTCATTGTGTTTTCATACCTATTCCCGAAACAATTGCAGCACCCCTCGTATGCAGGGAAATTTATAATGAACGTAATAAACTTTGCCAGCATATTGTCGAAGTTATTTGGAACAAAAGATATCAGATGAAGTCAAGTCCTATTTTACTTAGTTACAGAACTAAAGGAGCTCAAAATTTTATTAATAAAGTAGTAAATAATTTCATATCTAGTTACATTTTAAAAAGCCAAATATGCAAAATCCGTGTGTTTAGTTAAAATTTAATTTGAAAACAACAGAAAGTACGCGACTTATGACAGGTGTTCATAATGAGCCCTTTGAGCCTGAATACAAGCACGACATCTGCGATTCATGGGGTCATAAACACGAACGGTGACATTGTCATTACGAATTTGATTTGCCGCATCAATTATCTTTTGGGCTAATTGTTCACGAGTATTTATTTAAAAACTGCAGACCTGCTATTTTAGATTATCCCAAAAATAAAAATCTAAACAATTTAGACCTGTAGATTTCCAAGACCAATCCATTTGTTAACATAGTGCGTGCTTAGCCATTCGTTTATTTATCTTCAACAATAAGCTTGGGTGCCATCATGCTGGTATCATATTTATTGCCGAATATGAAGTGGAGTGTCTTCCAGCATGTCATAAAGTCTTTCATCTAAGAAAATAGTATACCGTTGTTCATAGGGATATAGATATCTAGTAACCAATTGTTAAAAATGCCTGACCATGTATTAGCTCTAAAACGATGTTGAAATCTTAATTGTATGATGTCATGTGGACTTTGGAGAGACGATAAATGGTAGTTGTGGGAAGTATTAACACCATCCATTATAAATTGAGGCTCACCAGTCCATAATATTCTACCTATAAAATTTGGATGTTCAGCAGTTTTGCGTAGCAACCAGCTACAAAACTTCACACGTCAACCATAACCTTCTGATGGTAATATCTGAACCCATTGAATCTGATAAGGATGCAGTTCTTCGTGGTATAATGTCCTCTACACACAGTTCTGAGAAAAGCGCAATTGTCTTGCGAAGCGTTTAGTACTAAGCGTTTAGTACTAAGCGTAGAGCTATCCAGAATAGCATCAATTACAAGTTTCTCACTGCTCGCATTACCTTCCCCAGTGTGATTACCAGTATTATTATGCACAGCAATTGTACCAGTTCACGGAATCTTTGAAAAAATGACCAAAAACTCTATGAGAACATTGCTTTCTATTTGAATATCTGTGTTGATAACATCTGGACACATAATGGACCATTACTATTACATAACCACGTACGAAAACAATATCGGCATATTCAACTGACATTTGGCATTTTTTCAACAAACTGGAAAAATTATTAATTATTAACTTTACACTTGTACAAAAAACAATTAATTGTCAAATATTACTGTACTTGACAAGTAACTGATTAATAATTATTAATATATTGTGTTTTCAATAGTAACAAGTCATATGAATTTGCTAATCTTTTTATTATAAAACTTTGATCTCTTTTACTTCTGTAATTAAGTGAAATGGGACCTAGGTCCATATGATACTTTTTGTTCAAAATAACTTCCAGAGCAAGTTGGCGAAGTTTGTTATGATCATTACAAATCGCCCTGTATAAATATCTGAGAATAAGGCTGGTTTCGAACGCTAAGCCAACGAGATCGGAAAGTTAGATATTATTAATTTAAAATCGAATTAATATTTTTACTTACTCTTGTTTTATGTTTGACACTTTGAGATACAGAAGTTCCGTTGATCATCATGACTTCAACTATTATAGTCATTTCGCCATGCCTACCAGAATTTCGCCGAATTTGGAGGAGTTCCATCGGCAGTAGGGATTTTTAACCTGCCAAAACTTCGCATTGAGACGAGATCTACGATTTGACTTTCTCATCCAAGAAGATAGCATTTTTTTTTAAATTATTCTCCACTGAAACGTTTAGCGATAACGATCGGGTTTGAAAACTTTGTGTAGAGGCAATTATATTAAGAAAAATGATATTAAAAACAAATTCATTAGACAGTACTACTATATTTTACACCTTTATGGCTATGATAATATCGCTCCCTAATTAAAAAGAATTAAATCTGAGGTTAAAGGAAATATTATTTTAATGTACAGCGTTCGTCACACTGAAGTGGGAAAATTTGGCAACGTAGTTAATCCATTCAACATTTCGAGGTGGGTGTTGAATTTGACGTACTATTGTCACTCAGTTAGTGCCATTTAGTAAACATGGATGTGTAATCGAGCGCACATCGTGCTTTCTGTGTTAAAATGTTTTATAAAAATGGCGACTCCGCGACAAGTGTTCAACGGTTATTTTGCAATCAATTCCAAATTCCACATCATAGACTGGTACCATATGCTCATGTAATTAATTTGTGGGTTCAAAAGTGGGAAGCAACTGGAACTACGTTAAATCGTAATCGAAAGGTGCAAGAAAACTGTTAGAACGCCAGAAAATATTGATAGAGTGAAACGACCATAACACGTAGTTCAAGGCGTTCTGCACCGAATCTTACATAAAGATTTAAGTTTTCACCCTCATAAAGTTCAAGCTGTTCAATAATTAAAAGACGTAAATTTACAAACCCGCAGGAATTTTTGTCAAGAAATGTTACAGCGTTTGAATACTGATGAAAATTCAAACCACGATATGTTTGTGTCAAACGAATCCCATTTCCACTTAAATAGGTACGTGAATAAGCAAAACAATAGATATTAGAGTTCTAAAAACCCTTTGCAGTTGTATGAAAAACAACTGCACAGTCCAAAAGTCACATTGTGGCGCCCTTAGACCATACTTTTTACAAGACGACATAGGGAAAATCACAAATGTTATTGCCGAGCGTTACACAAGCATGGTTAGAACAATTTTCTCACTACAGTAATTGGTTTGATTTCAACACACTAGGTGGTTCCAGTAAAACATGGCTACAGGTCATACTTCTCGTGCATCCATGGGTGCTCTAAGGAAACTGTTTTCGAATCAAATCATATCGAGAAATGGGGACACTGTTTTGGCCGGCTAGCTTTCCTGATCTCTCCGCATGAAACTATCTTCTATGGGGTTCTCATAAGAGTAAGGTGTACTTTGAGCGAGAGTAGCCGTCGGAGAAATTAAGATTAAAATTTGACAAGAACTGCATGCATTACGCCGGACATTTTCGATTCAGATATGAAGAGTGCGCAGATCGAAATGGTGCTCACCTATAAAGTGTAATTTTTCACAAATAAAGTGGCATATACTACGTGGTAGACATTTGTAAAAGTATTAAAGTTCAAATAAAAACATTTTTAAATATAACTAACTGTTTTAAATTGTCCCGTTTCCCTGACGAACCCTGTGCTAACCAAAAATATATAGAAAATAAAAACATACGTTGCAGGTTAAATTTTAATTCAAAACAATATTTCAAAATCTTTAAATTCGAAAAAAGGTGGCTAGAGAAATTCTTTCAAAAAATTTAATTTTCTTATTTTTTCGTTATAACATTCACATTCATACACGGTATATTTGAAACAGCAGAAACATTTACAACGCATTAAGTGCTGTCCAAAACTAAATAAAAAGTTATTTTGGTTGGCAGACAAATTTTGCAGAATGATTTAAACATGCCAAAAGTCTGTGCTAAAATTATTTCTAAGAATTTTACACTAGATTAGACGGAGTTTTGAGTTTTAAACTATGCTGTCATTTTGGATACCATACAGCAAAATCGAGGTTTCTTCAATTCTGTTATCAGGTGGTTTTTAAACTACGATTCAAAAACGACAGTCCATGCACTGAAAGGCGCCAAATCTTGCCAAACATACGAATGAACAAAACGAAGTTTAAAACAAACCTTATTGTTTTTGTTCAATGTTAGGGGGTATTCTGTTAGTTGAATGGCTGCATAAAGCTAGTGTAGTTAATCAGCACTAGCCTGGCCCGTAAAAATATCCTCGTCAAAACAATACCAACAAAAAAACCCGACAAAATAGCCCTCGCCAGAATAGCACCGTCAAAATAGCCCGTTTACCAAAATTGCCCCTACAGAATATCTCGATCAATGCATGAATAATAAAAATTGTCGTGCAACTTTGGATAAAGTAATTCCACCACCTGATGTATTGTGATGTCACAAGTAACAGACTTACGTTTAACTATTTATAGATAAATTCCTTATCCTATTTATAGCTCTAAGACCAGAAAACTTTATTATAGTTTAAAAGTAAAAAATCTTTTGAAGATAAAACAATATTTCTGTTTAAGTACTTCGAAATCCTTTTAGGGGACTTTCTATCTAGGCTATTTACTCGGAACTGCTTTACCGGGGCGATTTTAGCCATGGGCTACTTTGTCGGGGCTATTCTGGCAAGGCCATTCTAGCGTCGGACATTTTGTTGGAGATATTTTGTCAATTCTTTTTTGACAAGGCTGAATTGATGTAGTACCATTATATAGAGATTTAAAAATAATTAAGAAAGCAAGACTGGAAGAAGCCATCTGAGTTTTGGGTAAAGGCGTGGCATAACACTACTAATTAGGGACGATTTGTCTATGAAGCAGTTTTTGACCACCAAGAACCATGCCACCCTCCATATTCACCTGATCTTGTGTCATGCGACTTCGTTTTATTTCCCAAGATAAAAGCAGGCTTACGGGGATTCATTTTGAAAACATTGTTGATATAAAGAAGAAAATAGCAGAATTGTTTAAGGCACTGAACACCGTTTCCACCAACGGCAGACACGCAAACAACGGTGTATAGACGCGCAACGAATATATTTTGAACGGCATGCCATGCAGTTACGTTTTTTTTATTTAATATAATTTTGTAATCAAGGCAGTTTGCCATTTTATACAGGTAAGTGCAATTTACGTATGTTCGGAATTAATTTTAAAATTGAATGTTTTTAGACATAATACAAATATAATGTTCAAATATTACCTTAGTTAAAAGGTTCATTACAGTACTTACAAACCAAAGGGGAGCTTCTGGTCTTGGATCTTATAGAAATTGATTTTTTCTTCGTATTTTTCAAAAGTTTATAGTCTTAAAAATATTCTACAAAAGCACTCTTTTGGAAAAATAAGAATTAGCCGAAATATAGGATAAAAAGTGATGGTGGATCGGACTGTTGACTAATTTAAACAGTGTGTGAGTCAACTGCTGCTTGGGTGACCTTCAGTTCCATCTGAACATTAATTTCATTTTGCAAGCAAGAACAAATAGAAAAAATTCAAGAGCCAATCGAACACATGCATGAAATATGTTTCATCAAACTTAAAACGCGTTTTTCTCGAACCACGTTTTGAAACGTGGTGAACACGATATGACAAAAACGACTTATTCCATTAACTTCCGCTTTTACAGTTATATGCAATAAACATGCGGTTATTTCAGGAACTGTGGTAAACAGTCTACGTAGATTTTTTTCGATTTTTTTTAAATACAAAAGAGAAAAAAATTGAATAACTCGAGATTTGTTTCACTTATGGCTAGATCAAAATTATGCATGTTATATTAATAATCCTAGTTCAACCGAAAATCACAAGTCTACTATACAAAATGGGACCTTTCTTTTTGCTTTCAGATTAATACAACGACCTCTGTTGTGTACACCTTTTGGCGCCATATTTTATTATGTTATGGGGATAATATTAAATACACAATCTATACCGGATGTACTTTACAACTTGCCACACTCCAAATCGGCACTAGGTTGGTCCACGTTCTTGATCTACGAACCCAACGCTAACAGCAAGCGCGGCTAGACCACTACGGTGCTGGGTGGGGGGAGGATTGAAACACCGGTAGAAATCGTTGTTGACAGTTCCGTCGAAGATAATGCCGGGTTCCGCGTTACACATGTTGGTTGGGGCGCCACTGACTTAGGTTGCGGTAAAGAATATGCACAACCGGCATCAACCAGTGAGCCAGAACTGGTTGTTCGCGTCTATTTACCCGTAACATACTAGCTACTCCAATGATAGGAACAAACCCACTCTACGTTCTCAGATGTAAGGCAGGTACCATTCGGACCGACTGCCAAGTCTATAAGCTTTATAGGTAATGATCTTACTGCTAACTTAATATTTAAAATAAAACAAATAACTAGGAAGGCATTTGTCAGTATAATCAGATTAATTGCAAAATAAAAACGTCACAAATTTTACGACTAATATTCAGCGCCTTCGTTCGGCATAGGAATAAATCAAAAGGTTGTACAACTAAATTTAGCTACACTAGGTCGCCAATTAGTAGTAGTCAGGATCACGGATCCAACAGATCGATCAAATAAGCGAGTATGGCCAGAGACGCCACCATCCTCCATTGACTAAGTTTCACTGGGAAAAATACAGTACATAAATATCTCTTATACAGGTTTATATTTCATACAGGGCTTCCTTCTTGGCGTGGTAAGGAACTAAGTCCCACCAAGAAGAGAACATGTAGCACTAGGGGGGGTTTATGAATACTACGGACTTCAACACACGCCTGGTCTTACAGCACGCAGATGGGGATGGTTACAGATACTGCATTAGGGAACAAGCTTGACCCTATCCTGGGTCTATACCAGTAAGGTCCACGATCGACCTCAGAGTCTATAAAGGGGGGGGGGCTCTTCAATTTTCACTTGGTGACCGCGTGTACTTCCCCTAGGGAATTAATAGAACCAGTCAATATCACCGAAAATGCCAAACAAAATTGACTATTTAAACGTTCCAATCGAACTGTCAAAACGCTAAACACAAAATATCTATATTAATAATTAATAATCCACTACGTTTTCATGAAAACCTCCGCTTTTATAAAAGCTCCAAACTTCTAAGATCTGAGAAAAAAATCCTGACAAACAATGTATCAGTTGATAATTATATCATGTTTTAAGCATAAAAAAATTCCTAAAAATACGGCTGAATTCGTCTCTCAAGACAAGGGCAGACGACTTACATAGAAGCAACTTTAATCTTTATCGTAAAATTATAGTTTTTTACACAGCATGTTCTAGTGTGGACGCGATCTAATGTTTTTGGAAGATTATCACGATTCGCATCACGTGTTTTGTAATAAATTGGTATTTTTTAGTATTAATTTTAAATAGTCAGCAATAGCAGTTTTACAAATTTTAATTATAGTAACTATCTATATAAGATTTCTCACTTGGGGTGCGAAATATAAATTTATACTGCAAAATTTCGTCAACTAAGCCATAGGGGTTCCTATATATAAATTCTTCCATCTATGAGAATAAATTAATTATAGGATATCTGCTAGGTTATTCACGTGACATCTGAGTTCTCGGAATCATTTCAGGCTGCAAGTTAAATCTAATTCTGCCTTGTTATGTAGAAACAGTGTTGTTATTGTTATTCGTGTGCAGTTTGTCAGGTATTTGAGGATTTCCTATCAGGAGGTTTTTGCAAAGTTCAGTAGTTATAATATTAATTACGTTACTTGTATAATTTCCGGATGAGCAAGATATTTTATAAACGTATTTTACAAATTTTTGTTTGTTCTATTTTTAAATAATTTTACCACAGATCTATCTGATTATTTATTATAGTTTTAATCTATGCAACGTTACATTTGTATTTGCGTGAAAACTACCTAAACAGTAAAATAAAGTTTATTCAGAGTTCAGCATGGTACGAGGGTTGAGATTTTAGGCATTTCTTCCTTAATTCCCACAATTTGCTTAGATGAGTTTACCTACTAGATGTGTTTTGGTTTTAGAGAAATAGATACATTGTCTAATAAATGGAGTGTATTAAAATGAATGTAAACAAGTTTAGCAATCGGAAAATGATGTACAACTTTTATACTTTCCAATTTTATAACAAAACTTTCATTCTTCATAGTTGAATGTTAAATTAACATATTTAGGATAACCCAATCTTTGAGAATTGTTAGCAATTAAATTTTTATCGTGATAGTTAATTGCGGTTTGATTGGGCAATCCTCTGAGAAAACATTAACATTTAATTTTATAACCACTCAAGTATTTGAATAGTAATTTAATTAAAAAACTAAACTGTGTGTTTGCATTACCTATTAATTTAAAATGAAAACCCTTTTCAATAGTTAGTCAACTGTTTTACTCCAGAATTGAATGTATAGGTATAGTTTTTCAGATAAGCTAGGTCTCCCATTCTAACTAGCAAAAATGCGTTATGGATTCCCACTAGTGAAGCTACTGTTTGACTCTGAGTATAGCTATAATATAGCAATATTAATTATGCAGTTAGGAAGAAGGTATATGCTTATATAGTCGAACACAGTCTTACATGATTCGTGTGAAAAGAAATTGATCTAAAATATTTCACATAGCTTAGTTAACGCATGTATTTCCTTTTAGATAAACGAACCTTCATTTTTATTTTAAAATTTGAAATATGGGTATTTATTTTATTAACTTGCGGTTATTTATTAATTTAGATTGACTTTATTAAATTTTTAAGTTTCTTGTATAGCTCGAAGTAAAACTTGAAGATCGTATTTCGTGTATTCATTGATCAGTGTAAATTTTCCGTCATAATGTTTCTATGCGAATTTTGTAAAAACATGATACGTAAGATATAGATCAGATTTTAACAAATATTCCAATTCCTCAAGAGATCTCAAATAAATTTTTCGCGATATTTAAAATAATAAGTCCAGCAATCTCTAATAAGTGGCGCTTTCTCTTTCATACATACCGATAAAGACATTACGTTACAGGATACAGATTAAAAGACCTGTGATAGATAAGTTGAACCACGTGGTCTTCACTGAGTCAGTCGTGTATCAACATCCCTGCATCTTAATGTCTCAACGTCTTTTGACCCGACACAATATTTTTCGTTATTTATTGGTTGATTCGTCGCAGTATACTTAAGCTACAATATTATAATTGTCATTTGTATAATCGTCATTTTCTAGGCTGAGTTTAAAGTAATTGTCAAAATTTTGTATTAGTCATAGCCTGCCCTAATTTGGAATTTGCATAATCGCATGACAGATGAATAATTAAAACGATATTAATACGGACATTAAATGGTGTGAGAAATGTATTATTTAAAAATCCCTTCATTTTACTGCAGCTTCGTTAGTAATTCAAATGTGGAATGATCTAATGAGAGCTTTCATAAATTTTGATTGCATCTCAGTAGTTTTACTTTATTTTACTAACTATATGTGTGGGACTTAAAAAATGTCAGCAATTTTTCATTGTTTCAAAATTAAGTGTGTATATGATGTACCAAATATTGGTTATACCTTTTTCTGTACGCTTGTTTATTATTCAGGACTAAGCGATACGTGTGATTAGGATAATTATTTAATCGTAATGCGATGATTGTGTGCACAGTTAGTTCTTTTATCTTTATAAATTCAGTTTTAACTTGAATTCAGATAATATACCCAGATATTTAGTTATTATTGTAGATACGTTAATTTATAACGAAATTGGTGATTTGAGTAAACATTACTTGAATACTTTAGGATGTGCTTGTGTATATCTAAATATTTCAGAATTTTCCATTAGTAATTTGTTATATAAAAACGAATTTCATAATTTCCTATTCCTTTATTAAAAAATACATCATCTTTAAATAGACAAACTAATTTGGCTGCGTTGGAGGAAGGATTGTATACAATTGTTTATAGTTTGAAAGAAGCATAACTCTGAGCAAGAGTAAACCTGAAATAATTCTTCAACACAGATTTATGTTATGAACTTGGTAGAGTTGTTGCGTGTTCCGCGCCTACTATACGTCAGCTAACTTTTCCATTTCATCCCCAAATATCTACGGAGTCCCAGCTGGCCGGGATCGCAACATTTTATTAAATATTAATTTATTAGCTCGATCAAACACGATAAACGTGTTTGACACGGAATTGCGTGTAGAAAATTCCACTTCCATTTCCGGAAGTACACTTTTTTGTGTAGTAATCCCGTTAAATATATGTTGTGTATATGTGTACACATTTTTATGAAGTTTGGGCAACACGTGGAGCGTATTTTCAACCCCTTTTATACTGCCGCTTGCTAATTATATATCACTACACATAAAAAATTTAAAAAGCAGGAGGAGAAACTGGATATGTATATATTATTATAACCAACACCTACTCTAACTTTGTTCATATTAAAAGCTTTTATGTTTAATAGAAGTTATCCAGTACTCGGAAATTTTAGACTGCAATTGGTGAAATGACTTTTGTTAAATATGTAGGCATGTTCTTGTCATACAAATCGCTAATTCCGTTAAGGTTGGACTTTTTAATTTTTTAAAACATTAATTTTGTCTTAAAGGATTTATTAGCAATATTCGTCGTGTTCACTATAATATTTTTGATACTTCCAGAATTATACATATATACCGGGTATCCTGAAACTCTGACAAAGTTGGATATCTCCCTTATTGCAAGAGTTAATAGAAATAGCTCTTGATACAAAATATGCCCATCCCTTAACTCCACGTTTGAAAATTATTTTGAATTATACAAAGTGCGTCATTATGTTGTGGTAGTATAAAACTGCATTTTTTTAAATGGCACACCATATATATTAATATAACGTTAAAATCTGCTCAATTTAATGATTGCGACAATATGTATACACTTTTACGACATTATACTAAGTACTTTAAAAGATAAAGCCATTTTTATATGAAAAACATGTAAAGCTCAACATCCTGTATCTTTTATACAATATATGCCACAACTATTTTGTTAGTGTCGAAAGTTTTCCAATATAGTATAATTTTAGTTCAGGTACAATACTTTAATATTGTTTAAAGTGCTTACAAAGCGACAAAACTCGGTGATAAGGTTTTTTCAATTTTTTTTAAATGGAACACACTATTGATTCTCCGATGTACGGTGCGACTGAGGTGCTGTGTTAGTGGCGATAACTGCATTAAATTGAAAGTTTATTAAAGGTCAAATATCCGTATCAGTATACATACTATAAAAAAATGCCAGAAACCCGCCCAACTTCAGAGGAACTCATAATACAGAGAGTTGTAGAAAAAATATTAAATTCTCCCAGAATAATAGATAATTTGGTTAATAAAATTAACGACCATTTAATATCCCAACTCCAAGATAAAATAGATAAATATACTAAACAAAATAGAAGGTCTTCAAATGGAAGTACAAGAACTAAAACATAGGAATGATGACTTAGAGCAATATCAAAGGAAAAATAATATTCGTATATTTGG
>JAHWXV010191067.1:0-28238 GCA_024586415.1 Phrixothrix hirtus | reverse complement strand
TTAGAATTGTTCGTGATACAATCGGCTTTTCACCCGGCCGAATTAATTTCAAAATTCGTGCCATTGCTATTAGGAGGAATCTACTTATTTATTTCAACTACTAATATCGTTGCTAACTTTAAACTGCGCTCACGTTTAAGGTCATGCATTCTCTAACTTAATATTAAAACGTGATAAAAAATACTTAATGTTGAACATTTATTAATACATAATCAACAATGTTTATATGTTGAAGGACGCCAAAGGAAAATAGACTCAACAACATATTAACGCAACTTTTTTTCCCTAAGTTTATTAATAGCCTCAACTAATTGTACCTGTATTGAGTTCGCCTAGTATATGTGCACTGATTTTACAATTAGGTACTGAAATTGTATTTTAACAGCTATTTTAATTTGTAATAAAAGATTAAATTCAACAAATACATTTATCAAATAAATTAAAAATTTTAAATAGTATAAATCAGTACTTACGCTCTAGAAACATCTGAGTGATCACTTTACTACTTTAACGTAAATTAAATTGAAATTACCACATACACAATATACTAGATGACGCTTAAAATTATAATCTCTTGGCTTAAAATTGCATATTCATTCGTTGAACATAATATACATTTTTATTAAATATCATAAAATAAATTGATAATTTATGACGACTGCACAACACAGTGTTTGCACTAATGTAATCAATTTCACACTTAATAATTATTATCAAAGTGGTTCATTTTTAAAAAATGCCAAATAACAATTTGAAGACGCACACTTTTCCATGAAAGTGTGGTAAAGAATAAATGATAAAATTTACCTTGAAAACTTGTCACCATGGAGACACTTACCATAAGATTTTTCGGTACTATGGAATGCTAAGGATTACTCCAGGCAACGTAAATGTTCGGGTTTTAAAATTCCACACTAAAATTCACTTAGCATTTGAACACAATTTTTCTGATGCACAAATCCCAAGACTAGTTTTTGGCGTAAGTGACACGAGTACTTCTTTAATTCAAGAATATTGCGTATTTTGCAAAGTACGTTTTAAAGGATTGTAGAACCACTAGAAGTCGGAGTTCCTGGTTAACTAACTAACTTAAAACTTTAATGGACCGTTGAGGGGTCAAAATCGTAGAATATTGTACAAGTAATGCGTGATGTCATTGATAGGCGAATTTTTACAACGTAAAATAGATAACATTATATACGACCGACAAAGCTAAAATATTTATGAAGGCAACTGTAAGATCGTTGAACAATTATTTGATTAAAATAATTTATAAAAGATTGATTTAAAATACGCAGCAAATATTAGTTTAAGTTACAAAACGGGAAGAAATGTGTAAAGGAGGGAAAACTTGGATATAAATTAAAATAAATTCTACATGCAGGGCAGTTCATTAAAAAAAATTAATCAAGTTCTTTAGAGTAACTTAAGAAAAGACAATAACATTATACTTTGCATTCCGTTTTATCAATGTTTTTGCGAAGAAATACTAGTGTCAAATTTTGTTTATTATGTAGAGGTACACGGCACGCGTTTACACATAAAAATAAAACATAAACCGATCCATTCATTAACACTAACCAGTGAATTTCGTTGCCCTTTTCTTATGTGCAGATAGAAAGTAGCAGATTTGAAACAACTTGTACCTGGCAAAATTCCAATTAAATACAGTTGATGAAGGATTATGTTAATTATCACAGTCGACCACGTCGGTGCTAAAATTAATATAGTTACCAACAGTAGACATGTTGGTTATTCTAATACAATCCTTTCTGCATACTGATTAATGCAGTAATTAGTTTTCTCCATAGACAAATGCTTTTATAACAAGCCACGTTGTAACTGACAAGTATTCTAATTTCGAATGAAGGCGAGCAAACTCATTTATGATAAGAGGTTAATTATTTTTAGCCCTTCCTGTGGTTTTGTTACCTGACGCGCACTGGTCGTTAGTATAAAAATTTCGACAATTAAAGCGCGTGACGGCAGTAAAACGTTTTGTTTCAGAACAACTATGTAATTTTAAGAATTAACAAATTAATACGTACGATAATACGAAATTTTAGTAAATAAATAAATTACTCAATATCTAAAATTATTCTTGAAGTTCTTTACCTATATAGCTATAAAATCTTTCTGGTAGAAAACTTTTACAAATGGTAATTATACGTTTAGGCTTTTTTAAATTATAAAACCATCATTACGCCGTACCTAAGAGAATGAAACAATGGCAAAATAAAATTAAGTATTATACAGGGGTCTCGAAAAGATTTGTTATTAATTAGACCACGATTTCTAGGGATGAAAATAAGTCAATTTGTGCTAACTTACCTATATTCAAAAGTGTACCCTAAAAATGTTACGGGGTGTTTAAGTTAAAAATTAAAACCAATTTTTTTAATATTGCTCTATAACAGTTTAACATTTATTTATGTAAATTTGTAGGGACTGTTAGTATACAATGACCAATAAGTTCGAAGTAGCGGCATTAATTTTTATTTCTATTTTTATAAGTTTTCAGAGGGGGTCACCATCTCTTAGAGATGGAAGATCACTGGAATGAAACTTCTGTTCTAAAACTTTTCGTCTCCTAATACTTGTTTGTGAAACTCTTAGTTTAGAAGATACAGTCATCTTTTAAAAAGTCACGTTAAAAACATTTAATGTTGTGACGGTTCGATTTAACTTGACAAGAACGCTGGAAAACTAAAGAATTTATATTCTGCAACGAAGGTAGGATGATCGTGAGAGTTAGCTCCGGTGGCTGCTTTCCTTCGGCCCTGGATGATTTCAGCGGCTTCGTTTACTTTATTCTTAGTTCGGTATTCCTACGGAATAATTATTTATTGGACAACGCCATTTACCAAAATGACGTGACTCCAACTTCGGCCGTGAAACGAAGGTCGGTGGTATTTGTTTTAAAATTGTTTTCATTTTCTTAATTTCCTTATTGAAAAGAATGATACTATTTATAAAACAATGTATTTATATAAAACGATGAAAAATTAAAACAACAAAAAAGTTATTTGAGCTTCACAAGTGCTATACAAAGGATGAATTGTGTGTTTAATTTATTGTAGCGGCGCAGCATAAATGTCGACGTGACGTGTTTAGTTCCCCTGGATTTCTATTTTCCTGTTATTTTTGAACGCGTAAAATTTCAGTAAACCTCGAGATCTAGGTACTAGTACGTCGTTTCTGGCGGCGGCCGTGTACGTAATTTATCTCGGTGGTAAAAGGGGATGAATCTTTGATATGTCGAAACTAGAATGTACCCGCGACTTTTCTTGCCATACAGTACAACTAAACGTCGTTTGCAGGTCGTTACAGAGCAACTCGCCTGCAGGCGACGAGACGTTGACGGTTACAGATATAAGCTTAATTCAACGTAGTTGTGTTTCCGTTATTGGTAAAATTTGACGCGCAACGACGCTGAGGAGGTTTGGCGTCAAACACAACTGGTTACCGAGCAACTCGCTTGTGTCCGGTCCAAAGTGTTTAGAATTGTAGGTTCGGTGTGGACAGCACTAAAGGTGCCCGATTAGGAGCTCTTCTGAGGTCGTGATATTCTACAGCTCGGACTATTCCCGCTGCAAAGCAACTTGGAACGAAACGAACGTTTAGATTCTGGACATATGGAAACAGACCTTGTGTTTAAGAAGCTATTTTGTACAGATTTCAATCTGAACGGTATTGAAGACTTTGCAGTCTCGCAGAGTTGACAATACGTCACGTAAATATAGCTGCAAAATTTAATTACAAAATAGCCTAACTTTAGAGAGAAGCTCTATACGGTCTAGCATAGTTTTACACGGAATAAGTTTCTGTGTCGAGTCCCACACAAAGACTGTCGTTTGCTTTGTAAAAGCATCTTATTTATAATTAAATTCATATTCTCGTTCTTTATTTCGTGAATGCAGTCATCAACAGTTTTCTCTGTCTATTATATAATCAGCCGAGATAACAATATATTTGCTTTGACCAAATTCTTGATTAATATGCCGTGTCACGTTTTCCCCAGATCTTGATTAATCATCAGATCGATATTTATATTTTCGGTATCAAAATATATCGATACAGACGATTAATGTTCCACAAGATCGGCAAAACATGATTAATAATAAATTTAATTAATAAAGTTTAAATTATAAATTATTATATGTATTAAAATCTATAACCCATAAAAGAATCCCTTAAAACAATTTTAATTAAATATTTTAGCATGAATAAAGAATTCAATCGGAAATAGACCATAATAACATATGATTGGAAACGAAAGTTCATTGTACTTTCAGCACAGGTCAACAAATGGAAATATATACAAAACTGAACAGATATGGCCATCTAGTGGTTAAGGTACAATTGAACTGAACCAGAAAGTAGAAAACTAATAAATTGTAAATTATTTAAGTTAAATTCATATAGCCATCTATTGGGCAATAACATAATTTAATAGTTATAGTGGTTTAGATAAATAGAAAACGATAATAGGTTTACTAAATTAAAATAGATGTCATTGTAAACTTTCATTACAATTTAATTCTTAGAAATTATAGTTTACCAACAAATTGTGATAACAAATGGACTATAAAAACCAGCAACAAACACAAAACAATCAGTCTTCCCAGCTATCTTACCTGAACCCTATCCTGCCAATTAAATACCCCATTAAAACTATTTCCTCGCCATAGGTATTCATGAACGTAATATCCCAGAACGTTTTTCGCTTTATTACGTTCAAGGAAACTATAAAGTCTCTGGTAATACTTTATCGGCGTTCTCCGATAGTTATAATAGAGATTACGACAATCGTAAAACATATCTACAGATGTGCAATGTCCAGGACATTTTCTGCTGCATTGCCCACTCTCATAGAGGCCTTCGAGAGGATTGTATACCGCAAAAGGACATTCTCCGCTGTTGTGTATATAGTTCTGTAATGATACGAAGTGGAAAAACAACTTAGATGACTTCTAATTGAATTAATAGTTCGTAACCCACAAAAGGCATAACAATTCAGAATTCCTTGCCATTTATCAATGGTTGTTTCACAAATACACACTTCAACACGCACTTAAATAATGCATGAACACAAATATAACCCACAACTTTCAGTGACATCTTGAAGCATAGATTTATTATAAACCATGAAATGCATGGTAAACTTTAGGATTTAGAATCACAGAATTGTACATAACATAATGACTGCACAGTGTAAATAATGAACTTAATATTTAAAATACATGCATGAAAAGAATCATACTTTTATTGAAGATGTATAATTTGAATCTTAATACAGAATACAATATTTCAAATAAAATATGATCGTATCATTGAATCGTAATGATTCACAATTAGAATGCTGAAAGAAATTTTAAACTTACCTTCATAACTCAAGGCAGATGAGCTAAAATTACCGAGCTAGTCAAGCTTATAAGAGACCACACTTGATTAAATACTTTACGTCCGCCTCTCTAATCAGTATAAAGTACCAGAAAACGTGACAGACGCAATGTTGCGTAATGAAATTTAATTACTTTTTGTTAATTAATTTATATTTAAATCATTTCAGATTGTTGTTATATTAATTATTTCGGTTATCATTACAATCACGTTGTATAATGTTGCATTTTGCGTGTTGCATAATGTTATGCAATGTTATATTCAACTAACTTAAAGCTAAATTGGTACAGGTTAATTTATTCAGTTTTGTGAGACTATAAATGGACCAATTATGATTTATACAATTCTTTTGTTTGTAATAAATTAAATTCACTTACTACCGCATGGTATTCGTTTAATGCACCCTTAAAGTTTATTAAAGTCTTAATTACTAAACTTCACGAGTGAAGTGTTGAAGACTTGCCTTGAATTTCTATTTATCGCTCCAACTATTTATTTAGTTTACGTTTAGGAGTCCTATTCTACTTAGGGTTAAAGATGTACGGAGTGTCCCATTTCATAAGCAACTCTTATTATTTTCCATCGTTTATGTGGGCAATTGAATAAGTGACATGGACTTATTTTGACCAATGTAGAATAAAGCATATACGGTGTGATCCGAACATTGTAACATCAGTATCGAAAAACTTACGCCGACTTCACAGCAGAAAAATATTTATACCGTTTCCGATCGTCACGTATTGCCATTTTATTCTGTGACAATTTCATATAAATGTACAGTTAAAAAATATGTTATTTATTGATTATTCATATAGCAAATGTAAGCAATATTATTACAAACGTTTAAAGTGACCAGCTCGGTTATTTATGTAATAAATAACCCTTCTTTTCATGCCATTAAATACATTCATTAATTGATAAATTTAATTTTTGTGTCCAAATAGGAACGAATCTAATGGCATAAGATCAGACGATTTTGTTCCCCCATCGTCATAAAAATACTTGCGTTGTTTGTGTTAGAAAAGCACTTGCATTATCATCTTAAAAGTAACTGCGTAACTCATCGTCATGTAATTGCTCGACGAATGTACCTAAAAGGTTTTGACATTAATTTGCTGTTAGTACTTTTTAAAAAAATAGGATAATGATCCGTCATTTGACATCGCTACCCATACATCAATTTTTATGGGATGAATCTGCGTTTTATGAGGTTTTCAGTGTTCAGAGGCCCAAGTGCAATAATTCTGATAATATATCCCGATAAATGAAAGCATACTTTGTCGAAAACCGAATTTTCCTCGGAATTTAGCGTTACATATTCACCGATACTATAACGCTTTTTGCATACTTCCTTGAATTTTTTAAATATCATCTTCTCATAGAAAAATTTTATCTAATCCACTTCATTTTACTCGGTACTTACATTCTCAAAATACACTTCTATAAAAACAAAAACTATCGCTGAGGCAGCAGCAGTGAACATGTTGAGACTCAAACCAATGCCAGGCCAAAATTCGGATAGTATTTTCCGTGAATTGGCTATACATAGCCAATCACGGCAAGCTTTTAGTTCTTCTTTGTCAGCTGGTAAAAGATCTCCTTATCTGAATTTATTTAAATATAGAAGTTGACATCTATCAGAATTACATCAACATTTTTTTCAAAATACAGCATTCATCTCTCAGTTGGTGTACTTGCGTTCTTGGCATTTTCTAGTATATCTTGTAGGTAAGAAACCATATTTTGCTACCTGGTGCGGACATTTCGGGGGCAAAATATATTTTCTATTCCGTTTTGTCATTTCTACAAAAATACAAAGCCCTTGAGACAGTGTTGCTGTTGGAAAGATCCAAATTGCCTTGTTTTGTATACATTTCATGAGCACTAACCGCAACTTGTGCTGCATTATTTTTTCCTTCACCCGACGACTCATCGCTAACATACACACTAAATATCTCTTCATATAGGGCACTCAATCGGTTATTTCTTTTAAATACTTGCCCATTTTACCAAGAGCAGCACATAAATAAAAATCAAGAAGATTCACCAGTAAATTGTAATTTCAGATTTGATTTCAACCTGCGTAGTAGTTTTAGTAACAATTAAATAAATGAAAATTCCAGTTGTTTTTATATATGTACCTCCTAAAAAAGTTTTATGTAGACAGTGACTGGGATTTTTCCCTGTTAATCGAACGGAAAGGTTAGCAAAGCAATAACAAATCCGTATCGCATGTGTAAATAAGTAAGAAAGTAGGAAACTTCTCATAAGAAAGGAACGAATACTAACAAAAACTCGAAATACCATAAGAATGTTTAAGACAAAATTCCATATAGAAATGCAGAATAGGTAAGTGCGTCTTAAGTTTTGACAAACGTAATAGTAAATTATTTAGGGACACTCGGTATGCGTACTTTTTGAGCATATTCGGTAATACCTTGTCAACATTTCAATGATAATAAGAATAAGATTAAATATTCAAAATTATAATTAATTCAATTGGACATAAGATTTAAAATTCTTTCTTTGTTATAAAATAAAAATTAATTGGGATTTCCATATAATACAAAGCAACAAGGGTATTTTAAAAAGTATTACGTCAGCAAATACGTAGACATGCAATAACCTTCGAGACGCCAATATTTTTAAAAATAGTTACCAACAATTCCCGATTTCCTCCCCACTTCCAAAGAAAAGTGTTTCTGACAGTTAGTTGAAGCTAGAAACTAGTAGAGTAAACAACGCTTCATTTGTTTGTGTAATTTAGTACACGCGTACATAAAGGGACTGTGTCGAGGTTCAATGTAAATCCCAAGATAGCTGAGTTTCCCAAGTTTAAGTTTAGTAAGTGACCGAATTTTGGGAAATTTGGCATATTGTCGCCCAAACGCGGATTGTAATTGAGTCAATTATCATCCTTCAACGTTCGTTTCCTGTAAAATGGTTTAGGATCGAATACTGCCGTACAAGTAAGGTACGATATTATCAGAGGCGACACTGTTGCCTACTTCTTTTGGTAGCTTCAGAGTGCGTGAATCACAAGTAAGGGACGTTCTTCTACTCTAAATTTACCATCATGTAATCCTCGAAGCGCTTCTTTGGGATTATACAACAACCCCTTTTATAAACTCCGCTGAAACTAGTACTTCGGTCAAGTTAATAATAGACATTTGAGATAATTTTGTAAATATTACACCGACTTTTTAATAAGTTCAATTATTTAGTTAAGTAAAGGCCACAATTTAGAGGCTGCGTTTATTGTTGAATTTATTGTAAATATAAATATTAGAAGCACAGGTGTCCCCGAATTCAGTTATAGTTAAGAATCTGTTTAGAATTACATATATGTATTTAAATTAATTGGTTTCCGTTTAATGAATTGTACTTTTCGTATTACAAATTATTCATTATAGTGACATATCGAATTCAGCTCTTACGATTTCATAGCGATAAGAACCTTAGAATAAGTAACCATTCTCTCTTTCAGTGAACTACTAAGAGTAAGTTAAGGTAAGCATCATAATTGTGAGTCTACGATTGACCTGATCGAAGTATATATACCCAGTGCCGTACGATTCACCATCTACATAGTAAATACTTCACTTTCCGCAAAACGGTTTCGAAATGGAGCCTTCATTTTTCACTTTTACCTTTTTAAAACTTAACGTCTCCAAATGAAGTAGCGCCCCTCGGATACGATTTTCCCTCTTTTTGTTGCTACAACGACGTTCCTGGATGTAACCTAGTTTAATAGCTAACTTCGAACCCCCTTTGTCCATTGTCTCCCGGCACAGCACTGTAAGTTCAGGAAATAATTCCATTTGCGCCCTTAAGGTCGCATAACGCCTTTGTTCCGTTATAAACACCCAAGTTAGTCAAAGTAGTAGGCGAAACGTCACTGGCTGGGTCTAGGATGCAGAACGCCCCCTACACTCTACTGCAGGTACAGGATGAAAATGGAAGTAGCTAACAACAATATAACCCAAAAATAATCGAATTAGGAAGCTAAATTAATTCCACAAAAATTTGAGAAAGATATTGTAAAAGGTTGAATTTGCAAAACACCACAGACGCAACTCGTTTGTAGAGAGTTAAAACAATGCTGTAATGAATAATTTTAATTAAAATTACATTGATTTAGTTGTGATAGATTTGACAGTTATATTAAGAATTCAATAAATAAGCGATTAGCACTCAAAGTTAGAAATTAATGAATACTTTTAATGAGCATTTTACGTTATCACGCAAAAAAATGCTGTTCAAAATTTTCAGCAGCACTTTTTATAACAACTACCACTTAAAATCCTTTTTTATCATTTAACAGAAATTTTTATTCTGGATTTACATAAGTGGTTTTCATTTTAAGTGGCATTTTCAGTGTACCAATTATTCTCCGACAAAAAGGACCCTCTGCATTAAAATGTTCAAAATTAATTTACCTGAACGTTTCATTAGCGAATTACGATACATTGTTAGATTTCAAAGGGGTTCCTATATATATAATCTAATATAATACTTGCCGTAAATTATATAATTTGTTATTTTATTAAATTACTTGGTATGGGCATAAAATAAAAATTAAAATTCAAAACTGACCGATATTTCGTTTATGGTTATAAACATTTTCATGAGCTAAAACTATGACATTGACAAAAGTAAATTGTAAACACTAAGGTAACTAAAAAACTATACAACAATGGGAGGATAACATAAACATAAAATATAATAATTATTATCGAAATCTTAAATTACAAAACTAATTAAAGAAGAGTAAAAATTTGAAAGAAAGTTAATTTCCGATTTAAAATTCATGACTTTATCAATTTTTGTAATGTACATTTCCAAAAAAAGTCTTTCCTTATAATTTGTTGAACAGTCTAAAATCTTTATATCATTAAAATTAATGTTATGGTCATTGACATTTGAATGAATGTCAAGAGCACATCTACTTTTGTTGAGTTTACAATCACTTTTATGCAATGAAATTCTACTTTTGACCCAAATTGACGTTTGCCCGATATAACTTAATTCGCAAGAAATTTTATAAATTATATTTGGTTATTGGGATATTATCTTTTAAATTAGAAAATAAATTACTAACTCTATTAAAATAATAGTCTACAATTTTAAAGTTATTAACATTTCTGAAAACTTTCTTAATTTTGAAACTAATTTGCGGTATGTAAGAAAGTCTTTTATAAATTAAATTAAATCTTCATTATTAGTCTTTGTACTAACACTATTATTAAAAATTATCTGATTAATAAAACTTTTAGGACAATTATTGTTAATCAAACTTTTGAATAACTTAAATAAGTTATGAAGTTATGATTCAATAGTGATGGATGTACAATTTTAATAATTCTATTTTTTCATCCTAAAACAAGGTTTCTTTTAATATGTAGAGGATGATTTGAAAAATAATTCAAAAATTTACCTGAACTGGTAGGTTTTATAAACCGATCAGTAATGATTTTATTATCGTTATCTCTGATAACTCTAGTATCCAAAAAGGGAACGCTAATGATACTTTCTAGTTCTACGGTAAATTTAATATACACCAATCGTCGTGTGTTGCATTGATTCACCAACTTACGAATTTTCAAAGTGGATTGCTAACATTTTAAAAATTGCTCATAGAGGTATAACTGAATTCAATATAATCGATTGTTTTAGCTTTGCAAATATGTTTAATGATTTTCAACTACCTAATAACCACGTTCTTTTTTCTTTAGATGTAGTTTCTTTATTTTTTAATATACCTTTAGATCTTGTTATAAAAATTATGTTTATACGAATTTCTTAAATTAATTAAATTTATTTTTGATAGTTATTTTGTTTTTAAATATAGATTTTATTTGCAAGTCTTCGGTACGCCAATGGGTAGTCCTTTAAGCCCAATTTTAGCCCAAATTGTTCTTGATGATTTAATTTTAGAGTGTCTTCCCAAACTTGATTTTCAATTATCAATTATAAAAAAATATGTAGATGATTTGATTTGTGCTTGTTCTGCTGACAAAATTGATAATACCATGAACATTTTTAATTCATAATTCTAATATTAAATTTATCGTAGAACTAGAAAGTAACGTTTAGTAATAATTTTATAACAAGAATATATAGTGAAAGTTTAGGTAACTAAAGTTACAAAGTGATGCTACAGAAAATAAATGTCTAATAATTACTTTATAGCCAAGGAAATAGAAGTTAAAAAGAGTCCTCACCTTACAACAAGTAAAGTAGTTCTAATTTCTTGATATGGAATATAATGTTTGTTGGTCACGACTTTTTAATTTATTTACTTCAATTATTTGGTTGACCGAGAGGTATCAAATTATTAATTTGTTTATATATCTAAGATCAACGGACAATTAACTTCATTAAAAGTGGCTCTAGTGTGCAACTTAAATGATAGATACCTGGCTTGTATATTGTTTAAAATCAAGCTTTGTTATTATTTTCGAACAATTTAATAATTCAAGTTGAAATTTATGTTATTTACACAAAATAAAACAGTTAAAACAATAAAATCAATAAGAGAAGTATTTGGATTATTTAAAATAAATGATAACGAAAGCAGTTAATTTACGGCTATGATATTTTACCTTACAAAACGAAGTTATACATTTACAGTAAATAAAAAATTTGTTGGAAAAGGTGATTCTAACACTAAAGGTCTAAACTGCAGGTCACCTGTATTTTAAATAAAATAATTAAGAATGAATGCTCGAGCTATATACCTTTATTTAGATTTAAATCATTCAATTTCCTTAAAAATAGTAATTGAAGGTTTTTTGATATTTCAAGTTTCGCGTCACTCCCGAATTTGAGTTACTTTATTAATTTGCAAATTAACCTTGATATTGTAGTAGCAGATTTATTTAATTCCCCCACCATGTTTATTTCACAGGCTGATTCTTTGAAAATTATTTCGTGGGTTTGGAGCGGACTAATTGCCCCGTGTGTTCACAGGCGTAACAAATTAAATATAGCTTTTCCTTCTCTAAATTCGTTTAACGATGAAATTGTCACCGGATCTTTGACTTAATAACTTTGTTACTGACTGATTACACTGTACCTGTGCGACGTTTCATCAATGCTGGCTAAACAGGAAAAGACGAATATTTTTGGTAGTTGCAGTTTATATAACCTTTTCACAGTTTGCTTATCCAATATGGCGACTTGAATTTTTAATTTAAATCAATGAGTTTAAATTTTCTTGTCGGTTAGATGCACTTTGCGGTTATCACATTAATTTACATAAATCGTATCGTTCAATGAGAAACTAGTATTAAAACTTACTTACTGATGCAAATTTTACATATGGTTTCTATTCAGGTGGTCATGTACGACCTTGGATTTTCACATTTGTTTAGCAAATCTACTGATTTCTATCCTTTTAACAATTTAACCTAAAGGGCTCTACAAGTTAATTTATATTATGTGCCTAAGAATTTTTATAAGTACAATTTTATTTCTTTTTAAACATGTTGGTGTGAATTAAAATTATTATTTTAATGAGGCATCAACATTAGGTCTGTATCGTCGTTCAAGTTTTCGACCTCCCCTTCCTTATGCGCTTATCGTAGCGCTCAAAATCCTTTAGTGTTTTGAAATTCCCAACATTTTCCAGTTTACTGCTCGTATTTTTTTATCAATGTAAATTATACGAAAAAATATGATGTACAGTTGTAGAGAATTCAATTTGCTGTAACTATTATATTCAAATTTTTGTGTAGAATTATTATGTAAAGATTTACGCAGCATCCAAGTTAAAAATTTTTCGTAAAAATGTTACTTTCCTAAAACGTTGTAGAGAAAAATATCTAGAA
Source organism: Phrixothrix hirtus (assembly GCA_024586415.1). Lineage (NCBI taxonomy): Eukaryota > Metazoa > Arthropoda > Insecta > Coleoptera > Phengodidae > Phrixothrix > Phrixothrix hirtus. The sequence continues at coordinate 15,003 of JAHWXV010191067.1, read as the reverse complement.
TGAAAATGGCAAAACCCTAAATTTTCTACAATTTTTATGGGAAAAATTATTACCTGGGACTAATAACAAAAGAGCTACACTGCTCTGAAGGGTTATAAAGTGAAAATCTATGCTAATTTGAGTATAGGTAGGGGTGATGGTAAAAGAGCCTTTTCCACAAAGCCAAGCAACTTTAATCAAAAATAAAACTCACAATGTACATATTATGATGCTAGCTAGCACCTCCTTAATTTCTTCAATTAAATATTCAATTAGATCGTTCTCTTCATTGTCATCAATTACGATGTTCGCCGTATTGTTACAGGATTTTGCACAACACTTTTTACAAATTATGTATCCTTTCCTACACTAGCAGGAAATGTTGGTCAGGATTGATTGAGGAGCTACATTCTAGCTGATTTTAATAGGAACAGGTGCTGAGGGATTTTCAGTAGGCCCATTAATTTCAGAACTTGGTGCTACTTGAGTAAGGCAGCTTTCATAGCAGCATCCAGTATAGCTTTAAAAGATAGAACTTGATGCTAGTAGCAGATTTTGAGAATAGCTGATAGCGCTAAGCATCTAATGTTGTTTCCCTGTCATCCCCATACAGAGCAAGAAGTATACGCCCTCCTACTTCAACTAGTTAGGATATCTGTAGATCCTTGGAAGTTCATGCAATGCTTGTTTGTTCTGGAAGAAAGTGTAGCACTTGGTTTTGCTAAATCTAAACAGGGATCACACCCACCTAAAGCACGAAGAAGTAGATTTTCAGGTGCTGAGTAGTTATTAGATGATATAGAAAACAATTTCTCAGGATGACCACCTCATTTCCAGTTTTCTGAAATAAATAGGAAGATACGTTGACCCAAACTTGTCTGAAAAACTAGCAAATCAATATCGCTCCAATGATCTTCACACCAAAATACACTTCAGCAGTAAATATAGCAGATATTACAATAAGCATGTCAGTTCCTCCACTGTCTGCTTCTCAGCTATATTATCTAGAACGAGCGCCTCCTTTAAGGATGAAATAAAGAAAAGTATGTTATTTTCGATTACTACGAATCGAGCGATTGTTGATCTATCACAAATGACATTAATTGAAATATTCATGTGAGATCTTGTGAACCTTTCAACACTCTTGGTACCTCCAACCCCAGGATCAAGAGGATAGCTATAAAAACTTACCGCGATGTTTGCTTCACAATGGCCACGAACGAATTTCAAATACCTTTTACAAACTCCATATAATCTTATGGAGTAGAAACCAATCGTCTATCACTAAAGTTCGATTGGGTGGAAGTTTAGTTGTGTTTGGTAATGATCAAAATGCTGAATATAAAGATGATTTTGTACCCTTACGCATCTCATCTTCTGCAAAACGGGACAGTAGGGTAAGGAGACAGTTCGTGTTTGAAAAATACTTGCAAATCTTGCGGCGTTTGTTTAACAATACAAATTCTTTATAAAAATGTCAGTGGGTCAATAATCAATATCAATAAAAATTTGTCATTGGATGCCAGTGTCACCGCCTTGTTATTTCTTTTCAACTTCAAAGATCAAAAATTTCCACCAATTGGAAACTACCGCTATTCTAAATTCTGGCGATATGTGGCAATGCACATCTTAGCTGCCTACGATATCAGAACTAGTTGATATAATTACATTAATCACTAAAAAGGAGAATGTACCGACAGTCAATCTTTTATCTTGCCTACATCTCCCTCCGTCTCTCTCTCTCTCTCTCTCTCTCTCTATCGCCTCTTTCCGTACGGAGCCGATTAATATTAATGTGTTGTTCTGATGTAGCTGAACTTGTATCCGTATATTTTTCCACTCCAATGCAAATGACCATCTCATAAACACGTTTTCAAAATTACTCGCCCATAAGTCAGTCCACTAATAAGTATTGGTGGTAAGTTTCATATTCTTCATCATAGTCTGCTTAATGGCCATGTCCGACCATATGCCCGACCAAAACTTTTCTGATCTTCTTATGGTAAAGTATCCCTTTGTTGTGAATCGGATACCCCCTTCAGGGTCCATTCTTTCCTGCAAGTCGCACATATTTTTAAGATAAATGTGAGGCCATTTAGCGTAAAATAGATACCCACTTGTGAGAGAAAACGGAGTCCCAATTTGGAGTGACCAATTACGCATTCCTTCCGCTTTGATGAACTTCACCATGTAATCATTTTCATATACTGTAACCATAGCTATGCAGCAGTCCTATTATTTTGCCGATGACCTAGTGCTTCATGAAACTTCATTTCAATACGTAACTCCTCAGGTGTTGATACAACGAATCGGTCCAAGTGTGTGAGTAAGTTTTCTAACACGCTCTATTTGAAACTTTGATACGGCGTAACTCTTCAGATAATAGTTCTAGAAAAAAATATTTTCCCTACAAAAGTTGTAGTAAATATAAAATTATACAATTTTACTTCATCATGTTTCGGTCTAAGGTACGCTGGTAAAAAGATGTGATCAACAAACTGAAAAACATCGGAAATTTTGGAGCACCAAAGGTTTTTAGCACACCACAGCGAGCGCATGAGGGAGGGGATGTCAAAAACTGAGTGTCCAACCAGGGAAATGATCTATATCAATATATATCAAAAAATTAAAACTACTTGACCTTTTGTATGATAATATGCCCCTACTGTAGGAACTATTGTAATAAGCGTCACACACAAAATACGTTTATAATTGACTATTAATCAAATTGCTGGATGAAATAAAGACGTATCTATAATCCAAGAATGAACAAAATTTAAAGAAAATTTTTAATTTCTATTCCGAAAATTTTTCCTTTTAATTCATTTATCTAATAATTTTAAGAATTCTGTAAAACTAGATTGATTTTTTCATCTGAATTTGTGATGAGAACTGTAAATAGCTGATAGTGTTTAGTTTATTAAAAATATTGGGTGCATTTTCACTTGAAATTGTCTTATATTATTTTATATTTTTTGTGCTACCCACCAGTTTTCTCGTTCTGATATATTTCTCCAACTGTTACGATTCTCACAATAGCGTCACGATTAAGCTTCACAACAAGCAAGTTATGGTCCATAACGGTGTTAGTGCTGTTATGAAACGAAGTAAACGTTTGATATTAAATTATCGCAATTGCTCTACGGTACACGATTGTTAAATTTGTCAGTACAACATGAAGATTAGCAAAACTCGACTCTTCCAGTCTCGATCTTTTATAAAGCACTTACCGATCTTGTTTCGTAATATACTAAAACCAAAATCTATTTAAATTATTTGAATAGCTTTATGGAATAAATTTTCCCGTCCTGATACGTAAATAATGCTTATCAATGCTACGCTACTGACGTAAATGGCGTGTTAGTGGTACTAAGGATAAGGATCTCACTCATATAATGTATCTTAGATAACTTTGTAAGAGCCTGAGCTATTAAAAGACTAGCCTTTTATCGTGAATAGTAGGACCTCAATTAACAGTAAGTAGTCACAAAACGATAGAATTTTTTTCTTGGATAGCAAGGTCCCAATTAATCAGTAATTAATTACAAAAAATAGCTTTTTCTTGTGAATAACGAGGGCTTTACTTGTAATTAATCACATAAAGAGAACTTTATCGCTTGAATACCGAGGTAGCAATTAATCAGCTATTGATTAATAATTAATATGAAAAACATGTTCCCAATATAGCATGTTCGACAAAATCATCAATTTAGGGGACGCTATTGAACGGTAATTATATAAATCACTGCTAAAAATACTAAATGGTACCAAGTACTTAACATAAAAAGTAAATGAATATTTGCATGTATCTAAAATTATACAATGAAGGAAAGGTATTACTCAGCATATCAACTTAGTGTTAAAATCGATCCATTTAATATGTGTCCGTATTAAAAACTTGTTTATATATAAGCGCCAGGCAAATTCCGGTGGCGGATACGTAGCAAGTTTTTACAATTCATTCGTTATGCTAAAAATTATTCCAAATTATAAATGTGACTTTTGAAGACACACCTACAGATCAGGAAGAAGAAAATTAACGTAATGGTTTATTTTATTTTATGTCGAATTAACAAAATCTTGAGCAAAGGTTTTTAAGTGTAGTTTACTTTTATAAATAGAATAATTTAATATCTTATGAAATAAGGTAATTGCAATATATCAGAAAAAACAAAATATATCTAAATTTTAAAATGTATGCATCCGTGTTACTATGTAATCGCTTTTAAAGTTTATGCGTTTCTAATAACCGTCGTTTAAACCTTGTACTCGAACTACCACTTCTATTAAATATCTTTTCACTATTTATAAGAGTTATTGCACAGATATACGAAATGGACTATAGATACGTAGTATCATGTTCAAATAAATAAAGCATTTTGACTTATACTGAGGCGTGTGAAATAAATTTTTCGAAGTAGTGTGTTCCCAATATTACATTACGCAACGTGATTGAAGCACAAACGATTAAGCGTACAAAATAAAGATAGTGAGGTGGACATAAATCATATTTCCTTTATATTAAAAAATTTTCTAATACTATCTTCTGGTAAACGCGAAAATAGCAATTCAAAAATATACTAATTAAGAAATGAAAATAACAATAATACAACACGTTGCCATTAGCTGAAAGCGCGTGAATGTATGTAGGTTGGATATTATGAGTGAATGCAAAATTGGTAAAAATTATGTCAAATGGGAAGTTAACGATACTAGATAATCTGTTTTTTGGTAAAAGCGCTATTGTTTCTTGTCGATACATTACCTGATATGACTAATATCGAAATATTAGCATTTCAGCTTGTCATAAAATGTTCATATCCAAGAGAAAACTGCGCTGAACTAAGTGTGTAGTGAATATTAAATTAAAATAATTCTATTTGAACAGGCTATTTTAATTCCTTCTTAGTGATTATTTCTAGAAATTATTAGAATGGGTATTAATTTATTATAATTTTACAACTGCGTAAAATTTTAAAAAAATTATTATAAGTAAAAGTAGTTTTGAATAAATCATAAATTAGAAAATAAAATTATTTATAAAATTTATAATAATGAATTACTATTAAATTAGCTGAAAACAAATTTTTTAAATTTATTTCAGAATACTCTTGATAGTTTAAAAGTTTCAGAGAAAGCTAAACCGTACTGTACTTTTGGTATTTTAATAAATAAGGAACGTGATTTTGTTTAAAAATTTGTCGCACTAATTGAAAATAAATTTACATTAAAATGTAAGAATCCTGAGTTTTAGACAACCTACAATACAAGTAATAAATGTTGCAGGAAATCATGTTACTTTTCTATATGTATAATAGCTTTAGTGCTATACATACAGTTCATAGGAATAATTAATAACTAGAAGGATTACATGCAAGTAATAAACCCTTGAACTGGAAAATAATAAAAATTTTTTAAAGTTTTTCTTCAACGAAGTTGTCGATAATCATCCCATATTTATTTTTATAAAAGACGTCTTCATCTGAAAGTTAGATTAAAGGATAGCGAATTTCTTAATTTTATAAAAAACTTACCTAAACAGTCGAAAGATCAAATCAGATTCATTTTAGAAAGTACATCATATTTTCGGAACATCAGATCTGAATTAAATTTTTTCAGTAGTTAGTAATTAATTAATTTAGTTTATTTCAATTAAGGCTGGTTTTCTTAGTGGACCAACTATTTTAACAGGTAAAGTTTGTAGATAGTATGATTCCCCTCGACTGTCACATTTGCATTAGTATTTAAGTCATATTTTATATAGAAAAGGTTAAGATTTAGGGACGTTTAAGTTAAATTATTTTTATATAGGAGTAAGTTAACCAGGTATAGCATTATTATTATTATAATGACATTTTGAGATTATTTAATCAAATAGATATCTAACACTGTTATCACTTTAATTTAGATAACAAATTTTTAAACAGTAATTATAATCAAAAAAAGGACCTGTTAAGTCAGATTCTAATTTTTGAAGCTATGTAAAATCAAGAGAAAGATTAATCTGTTATTAAAATTTAAACAAATTACCTCTGCATTTAAATTTTTTTATACTATGATAACCAACATTGTAAAAATATAGGTACTGAGAATTGTCAAAGAAGTGTAGTGTGTCTTTGTTAGTAGTAACTTGATAGTTGATAGTTATTAATAGAATTTGCAATTTTAATCTAAGCGTGTCTTACCTTAACAATCTTTTTAAAAATTATTAATCAAATTGCCTAATAATTGTAAAGGCCGAATCTATAAAAGCAATTGGATTAAGAGTTATATAAATATAAAGAGATTATTATTTTCTATGAATTGATTATATTGAGTTTATAAGAGTGCAGAAGTTATCAGGTACTTATAAATTGTACCGTAATAAATTATTCATTAGAATGTGAAATTTTATAAAAAGTGTGGGTTACTTTTTATAAAATCAAAATTGTGTGTACGATTAACGAGAATGATAAAGGCGCTACGATAGTTGAAAAATACTAAATGCTAAAGAACTAATTGATAAGTGAATTAATTTACTTAACTCAAAGCAAGTATCAAGTAGATTATAAATAATTAAAGGTATACGAATATAAAATCACTTGAAAAAGGTTCAGCAAATGTATAAAGAAATTTATAAGATAAAACAGGAATCATCTTTGTGATCCTACAAATAGTAGTGATTATTTTGAACATTACCTATTACGTGAAAATTTATAAATATTTCCTCAAAATAAACAAGTTGATGGTTAATTTATGGAGTTAATGGAAACATGCCCGGTTTTCGTTATAAGTTGGAGCAGTAAGTTGGAAAGTATAATTAAAAATTTCTTAATCTGCTTATCATTCAATAAGAGAAGTAGGTGGTACTGCAGAATTTGAGGAAAAGTACACTTTTGGTAGGAACCAATAGTCAGAGATATATAAAACGTGAGCCCGAATTATTACATACAATTTGCTTGAAAATTAATTTCTTTATAATTATTTTTTTATTATTTCCAATTGAAATAAACAGGAACATTAATTATTTTAAAACAATTGATAATTAAAGATTTTTGTCTTTCATTCCAAACTGTTTATTTTAATTTCAAATAAAACATAATTTGAAATTGTATTTAAAATTTATCAAGAGTGAAATTTAATTATTTGAAAATTTCTAAATCACATATCATTCTTTTTAATTATTTATTAAGCTCAATCAAATAAATAGAAATTCCCAAAGATAATTTATAAGATAGGTAATTAAAAACCATTATTTAGTACTAGTAAAATTTAAGAAGTTATTGTTTATTGAAAAGCTATTTGGAATTAATGCATTTGTTTTGCATTTATTGAATTCTTTCATTTGGTAAAAATTAACAAGAGTAATTGCAGAAAAAAAGTCGCGTATTTAAATTAGTTTTTATACATCATTAATTTATTGAGCGGTAGAGTATTGGCGCGTAAATCCAAAGGTCCTGGGATCGAACCCCAGTCGAGGAATAAATTTTTCTAAATATTTTTACATATCTAAAAATATACATAAATCATTATAATTATATTAATTTAAGAACAAAATAATTTTCCTTTATATATTTGAATATTTTCACACATTGTGACTTTAAAAATCAGAGTACACTCTTCCAGTGGTGTGAAACTTACAAATCTGTAGGATCATCATTGGTTTGAATAAATGTGTCTGTTTCGCATTATTAATATATGTATATGTATAATTTAGGATTCATTTGTCGACTGTTGTTAGTTCCCTCGATAGCTCAGCGGTCGAGTATTGGCACGTAAAGCCAAAGGTCCTGGGATCGAACCCCAGTCGAGGAATACATTTTTCTAAATATTTTTAAATATCTAAAAATATACATAAATATTTATAATTATATTAATTTAAGGACAAAATAATGTTCCTTTATATATTCCTTATATTCCTTTATATATATATGAAAGTAGATTTTAATTTGCGGCCTAATTAGACAGCAAGCAAGAATACTGTTCAGTTGCTCAAATTTTATTTTTCGACAATAGTTAAGTGTTTCACCTTGAAACAATGTAAGCTTTAATAATAACTTGTAAGCGCGTCTTAAATTTTGGACGAACGTAATAATAAATTATTTAGAGGCACCCTGTGTATCAGAAGGTATTCTTATAATGGCGTGCATATTTAAAAATTGCTAGGCGATATTGTAATAATAATGACATAAAATTAAATTAAGACAAGTCAAAATAACGATTTAACCTCTTTCTTGTTTAAAATCAAAATTAACTGAAACTTCCATAGTATACAAAGTAACGAGACTGCGATACAAATTATTTCGTCAGCAAACGAGGCATAACCTAAAAATACCTGGCATCAATCCTCACTTTACTTCTCTCCATCTAAAAGAAATGTTTCTGAAGTCAGTGTGATGCTAGATACTGTAAGAGTTATCACCGCTTCCGTTTTCTTGTGCAAGTGTACACATACCTAAAAGGGGCGCGATCGGGTTCAAAATAAAAGCATTAGAAGATGACAAGTTGCCCAATTTTAAAGTTTTCTTAAGGGAACGAATTTGTGTGAAAATTCATCACTTAACATCTTCAGGCGGATTGTATTTGGGGTCAATCATCATCTTATTACGTGCATTACCTATAGAATGATTAGGGACGATTTGTGACGTACAGATAAAGTACAATATCATCTGGGACCACAGGCGTCGGGACCGTTCTCGCCCCTTTCATTTGGAAACCTCCATTTTTGGACTACAAGTAAGTGACGTTCTTTTGCTATAAATTCACGATTACGCAGTGATTCTACAACAGCGCTCTTTCTTTAAAAAAACCTTGTTGGAGTTGAACTTCAGTCAAGTTAAGGCTAGACATTAATATACTTTTGTAAATATTGTTTGGAATCTTTAAGAAATTTAGCTCTAGTAAATAACACCACAACTTTTAGGCTAAGTTTATTGTTCAATTTAAATTAAGTATAAAACATAGGAACCCAGGGGTCACCGAATTTATTGGTTATTAATCAAAGAATGTTTGAATTAGCGTTATATTGAAGTTTTTTCTTTTTAACTGAATTAATTTATTTGTAATAAATTGTATATTTATGCTATCACTTATTCATTACAGCGATTTATTGAATTTAGATTTTATTATTTCTTAATTATAAGTAATCATTATTTTCCTTCCACAATAAGCTAGAGTAAGTACCAAAAATAACTGTAAGCCTAAAATTGGCATGATCGAAGGTTACATACAGTGGCGTACGAGTTGATATCTATCTAATAAATACACCACCGATTTCTCGCATTACGGTTAAGGAAATCGAATTCTTCGTTATCCCTCGTCCCTTTGTAATCCTAATGTCTTTAACGAAGTGGCGTCCTCTGAATACGATTTCTCCTTCCATCACTAAAACGACGTTCTTGAACTCCCCAACATCGTAAGTTCAGGAAATACCACCATCTGCACCCTTTAGATCGTAAAACGCTTTTGTCCTGTCATAAACTCAGCAAAAATTTTAATTTATAATCTTGAATATTGAATAAAAGAATCTTAAGACTTGTTGAATGCATGACCTCTAAACACTTTTTCTCCAATTTATTTGCATTTTTTCTTATTTGGTTATATATTTAATTATTAAAATGTAAACCATTAAAAAACACATTAAACATTTTAGATGTAAACTTTAACAATAATCATGTTTGGTAAATGATAAAAACACAGATGTGTGTAGATTTTGGTATCTATTTAGAGCTGCAAACAATGGACTGCAGAAGGTATTATTTATGAATAAAATTTAGATATAATAGAAAATTATAAGCAAAGCAAAGTCGATAAGAAATCACAAATTTTCAAATTTAAATTTGATATCGATCTGTATAAAGTTAATTATAATTAAACATTTACTCTACTCAACTAAGGCGGTTAGTTAAAAATCTATTTATAAATTGGTAGATGCATCCATTATTAATTGTATTTATTAATGAATAAACAAAGGAAATAGCCTGAAACTCAAATTTAGTTAATTAGCCAAAGCAAAGTTGATAGACTACATAGACTAAATAAGGATGCTTTTTGTTTAATTTTAATATAGAGTGAAACAAAATCATATTTATATTTTTTTGAGTTATATTCTTGTTGCATCAAACCTTAATTTTGGTCGATGTGATTTGACTTTGTAACTTTCAGTTCGGGTTGGTAACGGACTTTGCTTACGATTCTTTTCGGTTGGAGCTGAAACGTCACTGAATAGCTTAGGTGACATTTTAAACAACTATCTCGTAGGTAGTAGTTTTGATACTAGGCCTTTGAACTTTTTAATTTTACCTCGTATAGATTTGGTTAATTTTCGTTCGGTACGCAATAGGTGATACTCGTAGCTTAATATTTAGTGTACATTACTGTAAGTTTATATTTGTTGTAATTGCTACTCATTTTACTTGACTGAATTTTTTTAAAATAATTCTTGATGCTTAGCGCTGCAGCGTGGCTTATTAATTTACTGATTGAAATTTACTAGTTCGTTCTATATTTAACAGAGTAATCAACTTTAAGTCATTCATAAGATGGTAATTGGATTAAATATGTTTATTAATTAATTAAAATATGCAGAAAATTTATGTGTACCTTCATTGAACTAACCTAAACCTTTGCTTTAATGTTAATTTGTATTTGCATAACGTTAGCTTATAGTTATTTGAAAACAGCTGATTTGAGAAGACAGGTTTGGGACCTTCCGAGCCGATTATGTAGGTTAATTCGACTTGGTGTAAGGACTTGGTGCCGTCGCAACTTGAGTTATAACGGTAGATTACAAATATGGCGGTAGAAAAGCATCGTTAAATGTTTTTATCTTAACTTGTTAATAATTATTTGTTAAATGTTTGTTTACAAATGACGGTTTCGGCGTGTTACTGTTTTTTGTGCTGGTGTTTTTTGATAGCGTCGAGTTGCATAGTTCCGGTGTTTAAAGTTTAAAAGATCTATCCTTCTTTAGCAGGTGAAACTTTGTACCTTTAAAATACTAATCTGTAAGGCTTTGCTACGCCTGAAGCGTAGATTCAACCAGTACGTTTAGTAAACTGATTAGTAGATCGGTTTCGTGCCTAATCAAATAAATCCTATCTGTAGTAATGCGATAGTTAATTAAACAAGGTAATAAAGCGCAAAGGAACTATGCTTTGAATTTATGTGAAGCGTCTACGACGGTTTAGGTAACAATCTTTATTAGCAATTGTTTGGTGGCATATTGTTTATTTAACAATAAAGGTGATTGTTGCTAAGTGCTCGAGGGTAATCAGCTTTAGTAGCTATCGGAGAATGCTCACTTTCTGATAATACCGTGGTGATTCCAGCTAATTATATAGTTTGCCGGCAGTCCCAGAAATAAACTTAAACAGATGTGGAAATTACTAATTAATTTCAAAAATTAAATTTTTTTCATTTTTTGGCCTGGTATTATTGACGATTTCTGAAAATTTAATTTTTTCTGTTTCTATCATTTGTTTACAATCTTAATGTATTTTAGTCTTAAACAAGCTATTTTCTGCTTTCGGCGTATGGAATTTCGATGGATTACCATAAGGCACATCTATCTGTCTAGTTTGTAATGCATAAAGTCTATTTTCTTGGAAATACATATCAGTATTTTATAACGGTGATTCTATTATTAATTAACATGGCTGTTTGAACAATTTCTAAATGAACATTTTATTTTTATTTAGCTTTTTCTTAACTATTTTATTTATTTAATTTGATTTTACATTCTGGTAACAATTTACGTTATAAAGATTTATATTTTTATTATGCAGATAAATATTTATATTGTTGAACGAATGGTTTTTGATTCAATAACATGAAAATTGTTTATCAGGGACATTATTTTAACCGAATTCGGCACTTTACGTACTTTTGACGTTTATTTCCGAGGTCGATTCGCACGTCACTAAACAATTAAAAAACTGGAATAGGCTTTGCAAAAGTCGTGGGCACGTTACAACTTTTGAGAGGAAAGGACTTTTCTGAAATAGCGTCACTTAACTTTTTACCGTGGTAACGGGTGTTTTCTTGAATTCAATTCAAGTAATCCATTATTTAATAAAGCAATTGCAGTATTTGCAAAGTTTACATTGATACGTTTGAAAATACTAAGTTTACTTTTAATATTAAAATTTTTCGAATTTTAATTAATATAACTGTATATGCAAAAATTCTCGTGTTGAGAAAGGCTTATTTGCTTCACGCGTCGTTTCGGGAAGAAAATCTTTTTAGGCTACTGTTTCGTCCATTCATTTATTGAGGTTATAGGGTGCTGATTATAAAATTAGTAATAAATAAGACCAAGCGCGCCGCTTCCCGTTATTTAGTTTTGCATCAATATTTTTGCACCTAGGATCAAGTTTATGTTATAATAACATTTTGATATGCCACAAGTCCTGTTGTTTTATAAATTTTTGATTCATTTCTAATAGATCAGTTACCATGTTTTTCCATCAACTTTAGCATAACCATTATAAAATTGGCGGGAACTGCTGATCTCATTCCTAAATATTCTAATATCCAATTATGGTTAAACGGTTTTGAAATTCTTGAAAGGTGATCGTTATCCAATTGCATTGCTTATCTTCTATCAGACTGTGTCGTCAATTGTGTTATTATTAAAGATGCTTCTGTTTTCACTTAACTTAATTTGGTTATTATCATCTTAAACTCTCTTTCTGAAAAGAATTACAAAAGGTTTTGTCCTTCAATACATACAAACAGAATTCCTGCCTTTCTCAAAAAAAAAGATTCCACACAATAAGTATTCTTAATCGCCATGGTAGAACTTCACTCAAGAAAATAAGCAACTGGAGAATTAAGTTACAATCTCATCTGTTTTCCCTAACAGTTTTCCTATTTGAGTTTAGGTTTACTATGGTGATGTCTTTATGGGCTAGGTAAGAGTGATAATAAAATATATCAATAAAAATTAAATAAATATAAACGATTTTAGGGATTAAATGGGATATACTGCGACAAAAACTCAAAAGTTATAAAATCAGTACAAGCATGCTAACGGGACTTACCAACCAACAAGTGATTTCCTAACTTTCTAATCTTTACGAAGTGGGCGAAGCATTTCCATTTTGTTAACGTTTCTCGTATGATAGAAGCAGTTTGTTCGTTCCAATTAAGTACTTATTTGAAATTCCCGTAGTTCAAATTAATTTACATGTTAACCTTATTAATACTTCAATGAATTAATGACTGAGTTGAAAAATTTACAAGAGCAAATTACTTAATTTAAGAAAGCAGAGATCTATGCACGGTACATCAGAGAATAATCTGTTATCGGTTTAGCCTTATTGTCCGTCTGATGAGTCTCAAAAAGGCGAAACCGGATATAGACTATTCTCTAATGTATCAAACAAAGATCTCTGCTTCCTTAAATTAAGTAATTTACTATGGTAAATTTTTCTTAAAAATCTTTATTTGGGACTTTTCATTTTCAATGTATACTTGTATTCTGTTTATATTATTCTACATTATTCAATACAATTCGAGAAAAATGGAACCGAAATCTGTGCTTTTCTTGAAAGTGCTTGATTGTGTTGCAGAAAATTAATAAAGTTGGCTTTGAATTAATTGATCATCCCCCTTATACGTCAGATTTAACACCATCAGACTATTATCATTTCCAAGTAAAAAGTAATGCGTGGAAATGGTTTGCTGACCAAAGCAAAATTGTTTTTTAAATCTCAGAACTACTTCATGAGTGTTGTCCCAAGTGTATAGAGTAAAAAGGTGATTACCTTGTATAAATTAAATTTGCTTTGAATTGTAGTAATGTTTTCTATGTTAGGCTAAGACCTTATCAATACTTCCTTGTGCAGCTCGTCAAACTTATTAAAATCTTACGTCATGTGTTTAAATATTTATTAAACGTTTCAAACAAAAGATAAATCGATTGCTTGTAAGTAATACGTTTATTTGTTATAAGGAGGTAGCGCCCTGCACAATTCGTAATTTGGTCCCCATCTCAGGGATGTTTTAGGTTTAACAAGCTGTACATTTATAGCGTTTTTAATGACACGGAAAAGTTCACTTCACTTTAGATAGTTCAATAAAATATCGTAGTATAGAAACTGATAATCTAAAATTTTCGAAACTTTACATTTGTTGAGAGAAAACTGCCAGAAAAATTTACTCGCGTTTATTGAGGTATTAAATTTTCCTACAAAAGCTTTTTAAACTTTTGTATAGCTTTAGCGTTTTTTCGTAAAAGATTGAAAAGTTCTAACTTTTTATATTTAATAAATCTATTCTGGTAATAGTAGTAGTTTATTTTTTTTGAATACTAGTTGACACATTTGGGTATAAAGATTGATTAAGAAAAAAGTTTGACTGAATTTAAAATAGTCGAACCCAAAGGAATCTGTTAGTAAATTTAATTTAATCGAAATAAATTTTAATAGTTGAACGTTTTCGTCAAAAGGCTAAAATAAAATATAAGTACATATATATTAACGTAGACATCCTCAGAACTATATAAATTACTCAAAGGGTACAATTTAATACTTAAAATTAAAATTAATGCTGCTAAATTACAACAGAAAAAATAATTATAAATCTTTTAGATTTGTGCATAAATAGCAATTAATAAAACATTGTTTTCAAACAATCGTTTGCATTCAGCTTGTGTTATTGTATGGCTTTGCTTCGAGTCACAACCTCATATAATTATGGTATAATAAATGAACGAAATTCATACGCAGCCTCGAGTGACTTATTTATATTAATGTTGTTACGTTGTAAATTAATATTCGTAATAAAACAAGCTAAATTTAAAATGTTCCTAAAGAAGTTAACTTTTCGTTTAGTCCCTGTACGTTTAGCTATTTAAGTAATGCATAATAATAATAATAATAATAATAATAAGTTTTTTCATCCAATCGATCATGTTACATGACATAGTGCTCTGTTATTTTTTAAAATTGATTTATTATTATGTTATTACAATGTTTACTGCAGCCCCACGTTTGGGCGTGCCTTATAAATATGCTATGTCTTTTTGATTAGACAATTATT
>JAHWXV010191049.1:0-10087 GCA_024586415.1 Phrixothrix hirtus | reverse complement strand
CACGTCATGGTGTCTACCCATAGAGAAGAACGTTCTGATCCTGTCCTGCTCACCGCAGGCGATATCATCGAAGATGAATATAGAATTATTTTTGACTTGTGAGGGTTCCAAGACGATTTCGTTAGCTCGAACGGAAAATAGCCCATGCCTTTAATTTTTCCAATTATATTTTTTAGCATTGTGTACTCGAACTGCGTCTGCGAGTTGGAGAATACGTAAAAATTTTCGAACCGTAAACGCTTCGGCTCCAGCAGTAAATTCACCAGCACAGAAGTCTTTCGCGAACCGCTCGACCCGACAAACAGGCCTCGAATCGAGTTGGGAAATAGGTCACCATGTTTCTTTGCTCCACCATTTGAAGTGATTACAGCTACATCTAAAGACCGATTGTAAACGGGTAGGTTCAATTTTTGCTTTACAATACGCATAGTGCGGATTTCGAGACGCGACTGACGGCTATAAATACGCGGTAGTAGGATGTTAACTTTTCGAGGGCGAGGAGTGATAAGTAGAGCTACATATAGGCTACCGATCGAACTGGATTTACCCGGGTAAATAGAACATAGTTTGTACACCACCACCGCTACAATTGCATATACCTTTGGCTTGTTGAGATTTCAATTCTGCGGTCCCGGAACTAAATTAGCTAAACGATTAGCGAAGGGTGATAAAGGTTTAAATCCGTTAGATAAAGCCTACTGGGAACACGATATCGCCTATTCGAAGGAAATCAGCGTCAAGGATCGCAATGAGGCAGATGAGGTGTTAGAGTATAAGGCTTGGGATTGAGTAAAAACTAAAGACTCTTCATTTGGTGAGAAGACGGCCGTCTGCCCGGTCACAAACGTCATGAAAGCGAAACGAAAGTTGGGTATGGAGTTAAAGAAGGAAAAGGTTGATCGAAATTAAAGACCACTGCGTTTCGCAAGACTATCGTTGCATCTTTAAAGAAATACAAAGGGGAAGACTTGAAGACCATTTTGAGAACAGTACGTGCGGCGGTAAAGAAGGCGGGTGGTAAAAAGAGGATATGGATGCCTCGTATAATACCCATCGCAAAACGAGGTGGTTTTCTCCCCCTCATTCCCATCTTTGCCGGTTTAAGTGCTTTAGGTATGATGATGACTTATTTTTTTAGTTTTTAATTTATTGGTATTTTATAGGAGGCCTAAGCGGAGGTGCAGCTGGAATAGCCAAAGCTGTGACCGCCGTTAAGAATGCCCACAATAGGCTCGAGGAGTCTCAGCGGTACAACAAAACAATGGAAAGCATAGCGCTGGATAAAAGAAAAAAAGGAACCAGTCTCTACTTGAAGCCCTATCGAAAAGGTTTGACTTTGTTCCTGAGTCCGTTTAAAAACAACTTCCAATAAATTTGCCTAACAGAGCACTAACCAATTTTGACATCGAAAAGTACGCAAAACAGTTTAAATTAAAGTTTTTCCGAGGTGTGTTTATGAGAGACGGACTGGCAAAAACACATCCTCGGCTCAACGAATCCGCTATTGTAAATTTAGATTCAAAATACACATATAAAAAGGTAAACGGAAACGTCTATTACTTTGATAGCTATGGTAACTTGAAACCGCCTCTGGAGTTGGTGAAATATTTTAACAAAGAAGGGGACTGTAAGATAGATGTGGGTCTATTTGGCCACTTGAGCATGGTGTTTCTAAACCGTCAAATGTACCCGTACGAAAATTTAAATTTGGATTTTGAGAAATGGCATTACATGGAGGCATATCAAATGTACACGGATTTTCAGAAAAATTTTCTCGGGAAAAATCAATCAGAGCCTCTCATGACTTACGCTAAATTTAAAAATTGCCCGTTGTTTGTGGTGAATACCAGCAAGCAAGAGGAACAGATTCAATCCAGAACGATAGACATTAAATTGGAATTTAGAGCTAAAACTAATTTCCAACCAAACACAAAGGCGTATTACATCATCAATGATTTGATATTCTAATATCAGCCGCTAAGTGGTTTCGTGACCAGTATAATTTAAGATTTTAACGCGTAAACATCTACAGCAATGAACACCACCGTTATGATAAAAATTTTGTTTCTACTACTACTACTACTTCAAACGAGTGCGGCTTTGTTGCCGCCCCCGCAGGCCGATAAGATTCAAATAATTACTAAATTCTAGCCAAGTAACACTGAGTTTAACTTTTATAGGAATGATATAAGTTTGAGTTTAGTTATCTACAATATAGTTCGTTAATTATTTTTAAATCTTTAATTTCGAACTTTAATTAATTTAAGTGTAATCACTATAACAGTAAGTTATATTCACCCAAGTTGTGAAAATAAGTTTACAAAATCAGCAATTGCTTCCTGAGTTCTATAATTAACTTCTGCCTAGGTTCATCGAGGTAAGCAACTGGAACAAACATATTTTGAATTAATGAAATTTACAAAATCAGAAAAGGCACAAATTTCCAAACATTTTCCTTGACCACAACCAAGGACCATATACCATCCTGTTGAAAAAAAGATGGAAGCAAACCATTTAATTGGTTTCTTGCCAGATCGACAGGAAAGATTTTATTTTCAGCAATAATCTTCTCGATGACCCGTTTGCATCCGAATTGCCTGGACATTTGAAAAAAGTAACTTGCGTATTAACACTTAGTTGTTGTAAGTCATGAGCTTCCTTCACAATTGCTTTAGTTCTCAACGCTTATGCTAAACGCTGAGCTGCGTGTGGTTTCGTGGATATTACAAATAATTTATGTATATTTGCGTAATGTTTAATTATGCATAAATAAAATATAATGCGTTGAACTCACCAATATTGTATAATTCTTTGTTGAATCAAATTTTCGCAAGTACGTTGTTGTATGAAAATTAACCACAATCTACAGGTAGCGGAATCAATCTTGAACTATTCGCTGCGTTTACAATTATCTAGACAACACAGATTTTTAGGAGACGTCTTCAACCCATAGATGGCGTTATTTTTACAAGTACATAAGTAGTAAAATAACGAAGTTTCCTACTAAATGTGCTTAATGCTACTTAAATCGTGAACATGCCGATTTTAAGGAAATATTTTATATTAATAAAATAGTACCTATTGTGATTTATTCAATTTTATAACCATTTGAAATAGGTCTCTTGATGAAATCGAGAACTGTATAACATCGTATCTAGGGCGCATCTTCGCTTAGAAGGCCTGGCTTTCGTAAATTGAGGACGAATTGATTTCGGTAATATGGAAACGCTTTGATCGGAGCGTCTAGAGCAAATCTCTAGCGGCGGCTATTTTGAAATGTTCCTTCCTAGAAACAATTTGGACTGATTTCCTTTCAAAATTTTGTTTTAAACAATTTTCTGCCTTACAGTCTACAATATCTTCCATAAACAGCTATATATGCTTACTTAATTAATGTTTTCGTACAGTTATGGTATTCTAGACAGAATCTATTCATTTGTTTTAACAAATTCTGGTTTTGATCATAAATACACCATAAAGTTTTTAATATCATATTTTATATTTTATTGCGCAATATCAGTTCTATAACGTTTTACTATTTAAATGCAGTTTCTATGTATAACGTTTCTCAAATCCTTCTTACATAATTGATTACTTGTATCGCTAAATTTTGATACAGAAATTTGGAAAATCGATCTGGTCATTAATCAGAAATAGAGAAACTTGTCACATAATGGTTTTACAATAAATTAAGTAGTTATCAAAAGACTACTTTTGGAGAACTTTAATAATGTCTTCATTTTTTAAACCCAAATGTAATAATAGTGTACTGAGAATTTTCTTTCACAGCGATGAATAATGAACCCTATATTATATTATTTGCTACCTCTAAAAACTCTTTGTGTAAAACTTGCAAACATGAATTTAAGTTGTTTTTAAATTATTTTAAATGACAACTAAATGTGTAACTTTGCGTTAAATTAAACAAAAAGATTTTTGGCAGACTTGGGAAATATTTTAATATTTCAATGTGAATATGTGAGATACAAAGATGTCATATTTTTTAAATCCTGTAGTTAATTTAATTTTGCTTACTTACATTCTTTGTAATATGTGCGCTAGAATCCATATTAGAGTAAATCAATACCAGCTTCAGCGAAAACAGGGTTTTTTGCCAATGCCTGTATGCCCGTTTTGTGTTACGTTTTTAACATACACAACTATGTGTACGCATTCAAATATGAAAAAGTTGTTAATTTGTCTCGAAGGGTCTACATTGGATTACGGGAACAGGATTTCAATATAGTCCGAGTTAAATCAACAGAAATTAATGGATAACGTGTAACAATCTAAAATTCATTGGCTTTACCCGTTGTCGCTATTAAGGACATTTTTATGGCAAATTGGTTAATTTTGTGCTTATTGATCTATAGACCAGTTTTATCTTAGCGTCTGATAATAAATGTTACTTTTGCAACTAAGTTTCAAATTGCAAGGTTGTTTTCCATTTGACGCATTTTTATTATTATAGTTTTAATTTGTGATTGAAAATGGCGTGATAACGTTTTAGTTAGTGTACTAGAAAGGAAATATATGGCAATCCTTTATTTTATCAATTTCGTATTCTGTAAACTTTTTTTTACAAGTTTTTTTGTTACCTGTTAATCACAGCTATCGGTTTTAGCCGCTGCTCAGATATCTTATGTTAGATACATTTGTAACGTTATCGGTTATCTGCCTTCACTTAGAGGTTGCCAATTTCGGAGCACGCGTAGTGCTTATTTGTTGCAATATTCAGCTACTGTATTTCCTACTATAAAAATTGAATTCTAATTATATGGTATTGTTAGGTAGTTTTACTGACGTCAACTGGTTTATTAATTTTTAGCGAAGACAGTATTTACCAACTTCTGTTAATTTTACAAAAACGCAAGCAATGTATTGAATTTTAAGATGTGCCTATTGTTTTCCCATATAATGTCATTTACATAAACTATTTAATTTTCAAGTACCTAATCCTACGATATTAACTGTGTTTGTTACTTTATAAATTATTTAATTATGATAATTTTTCTGTAATATCATACATTTGAATATATTAGATTTCAATGTTTAAACTTGTAAAATAACAGGACAGTTGCCAATTTGAAGTCACTTATTGCATGTGAATTGAGTATATAAAAAGATGAATAGGTGATATTCTAGGACATTTTGAATAAGAGCGTTCTGGCGTTTCGTGAAAATTCATTTATTTACTATATCAGAATATTCAAAATCTTTTTAAACCTCAATAAAAAAATGACCAATCTCCCAGTACATTGCATTCATTAGCACTAGTTAACTAGTTGTTTGATAACCTTGTCTGTTTATTATTGATTTTAATTAATTCATTACTTGCGGAATTATTTTCCAACTCTAAGTAATTTAACTTTTAACTTGATGATTTCATATTCTGCTTGATTTTAAAATACATAATGTTATTAATTGTTATATTTCTAAATCGTTGCACCTTAGACAATTTTATATCATACAGAGTTTACTTATAAAATAAGTTTACATTTTGGTATTTCACATTACTTATTATTGAATTTAATTGTGCATAAATACTTTTTATTTCAGTAAAATTATTCGAATTATTTCTGCGTTGCAGTTTACTGATTCTCCTTTGTCGACAATTTACGTACATTATTACATCTGCATCTATGTTTAAGATCTATATTTATATTTTTGCGAATCATCGTCCGCTTGAGATTATGTTAGAGATTTATTTAAAACCTCCTTTCGTTATTAAAAATGGCACAAGGATCAAAATGCAAAATAATCGCCGGTATATTAAATATTATGCCACGGCTTTTTTCTCTTTTAGACGTTTTCGACCTTCTGGTAATAATTTAGGTAAATTTAGTCTATGTAATCTCGATTTTAAGTTGTCATTCGTATTCCTAACTTGAATTTCGCGTCGCTTTAATGTGATGCTAATAATTTCCTAGCATTTTGGGTTGCCTACGCTTAAGTACCTTGAAACTTATATTTGAGGTGTAGTTCGTCATCTAGTCGCGTTAAGGCGCACGTAAGATCTCATTTTGACAAGGCACGTGTGTTTTTGACATGTTCTTACATTACTTTGATTTTAAGTGAAATTAGGAAATAAAACAGTGGTTACACAGAGTTGTCAACATCTCAGCAACTAATTAATCTGCGTTGTTGTAACCTTAAAGCGTCCAGGTTTATTCTAAGGTTTTCAATTACGAAGGTGTGACATCCATTCTCTTGCACATTTCGGACAATTATAACGTCCAGGTCGCTCCTATTTTCGACTCGTTGATATTAATCAGTCCTGATTTTTCTTTTTCTTTCGCGATATAGACAGCAAGACTCGTGTGCAACAATTTCTTCAACTATCTGTGGTTACAACGGTTGCTTAAGTGTAACTGCACCTCACGCCCTAGCCTACGCAACGATAGAGACAGTCAGGTAATACTTTATTTTGTCGCCGAAGCGCAATCCGTCTAATAAAGGGTAGCTGCTTCTTTTCCTATGGCTATTATACAGCTGAAGGTTGAGGGTTTTAGTAATCTTTTAGTAAGTTGTTTAGATTATAAAGTGGACGTAATACTACTTTAGCAAATTAATATTAAAACTGAAGTTCCTTTATTTAAAGCGATACAATTAAAGGACATGACTTATTGAATTACATTTCAAGTCCTATCCATTTTCTTTTAAACTATAATAGAATTTTTAAAAATATTATTTCTGGATATATTGCCAGTGATCCCGTTTATTTTAATTAAATATTGCACTTGTTACGCCACTGATGTGTGAATTCATTAAAATGCGCTTAATCAATTAATTTACGTCTGATTAAATGTCATTTATTCGTTTAAAACCAGTTTCCGTTTTATTTCATTTATCTTAAAGCAACTTATAAAAATTCCGCCAAGTCTGCACAAATGTTAATTAAAACCACTAAAGTATTGAATTAAGGGAATTAATAGTGCCATCAACTGCAATAAATTCCGTTAAATTTAATATACTGAGAAACAAAATTGCAATCTTTCAAACTAACTTCAAGTACACGTGATATTACATCGCCACACAATTCTATTTATAGTCACAAGGTTATCATCTAATGCATTTACTTGTTCTTGTAAAATCACGTGATTTCGGAGCGAACAGTTTGTGAAGTGGGATAGAACTTTTCTTCACCCAGAGACCCTAGCGGGGAAAGTTAAATAAAGTACTCCCGAATAAACCATATTAGGTAACGAATGTAGCTCGCGTCTCATTTTTTATATGGGATTTTAATAGTATTTTGTGAATGTAATAGGTTAAAAGTTTATTAAAAAGTAACATAATTGAAGTACCCGTTTCAGCTCCTACTCTCATGGTGTGTGCACCTCAACTATGGTTGTGACTCGTTTAGACGCCGATGTCCCTGAATTGACCTAAAGAAAAAGATCGCTTTGCTTAGTCCTGGATATACAAGCATTTTGTGCTAATCTAACCGGGAGCATTTAAGGAAAAAAGCTTCAACTTATTCCTGTAAGAGACATACTTTTAATTTTGTATCGTTATATTCGTCATTCGTATACATCTGAGCTCGCTGGTACACAACTTCACCTACATTACCACCGCTTTCTATTTCGACCATTCAAACTAAAATTCAAATTTTAAAGCTTCAATAGTAACCGTTGTGTCATCCGGTAGTAATTTTATACATATTGATAGATACTTCAGTTTCGTTAATCTATTTCAACTTACACATTTTGTTTTCAGTACTTAATTATATTTGTTTAACGAAAATGTTGATAAAGCTTTTAAATAGTGTTGCTTAGCTAAAATTTTGTATTAATGGAATAAATAAGCTAAAGTATTTGAGGTCGAAGTGCGATCTACTTGTAGTGGTATAAAACTATCTGTTGTAAAGATAAACCTGTTTTTATTGTTTCCTGTATGAACTAATTAACATAGGTTTGTGTATTTGAGATTTATACGATTTATACTAATTTACTGTATAAGTAAAGTAAAGTACTGTATAAATGTCAATTACATCGATACTTTTGATAATAACCTATTCAGGGTGCGTCATCAACCCTAGCATCTGCGACTTCACTTTGCTAGCCTGGTAGCTTTCGATACATTCGCTGTTACGTTGTAAGTGTTGTAATGGCATTTTAGTACATGACAATATATTTTAAATTTCAAAGTCGAAAATTTTCAAATAGTTATTTTATACCTTCTTCAGTTAATTGATCAAATGATTTTACTTCACTGATCTTAATTGTCAAAACACTGTGGAGTTATGGATGTAATAATAACGATTGGACAGATCTTCAGGTTTGGATTCAGTTAAGTAATTATATTTCGTCTTTGACACTAAATATAGAAAAAATATTACTGTTAGATGGAAGAAAGGTTATAATTCAAATTTTCCCCGAAAGGCATTAAGAATTGTTCTCATTGTCAACAAAGATCTATTTTCGTAAGTATTGTTGTCAAAGCTCAATGAATTAGTAAATTCTAACCTTCCTAGTATCCTTTCAGTTTCTTCAAATTATCAAATTATATAGCAAATAATTACTTTTCTAGTAGAGGAAATGGCTTCTGTTGGGATTGACTGCATACATTTTTGATTTATATTGAAATAGCGTTTCAAAGTAGATTAAAAACTGTAGTAGTTTTTATTGATTTGTTAGCTGCATATGATGGCTTAATTCATAAGCTTTATAAATCAGTTCCTTCTGGAGGTACAACTAACTTAATTAATAATATGTTATCAAATCGTAAATTGTCCAAATAGTTAGAATTGAACAATGCATTACCTCAAGGATCAGTCCTTGCGTTTTTATTTTTAATTCATATACGATCAGTTTATCAAATATATTAAGAACATTTATTTATGCTGATGATATGGTAACATCATTTCAACATATAAATATTGAAAATTTAGAAAATGTTTTAAATAGCTATATAAAAGTTTGGTATATTATTTTAAACAAATGCGTCTTTTCCTTGTTATCGTCCGAAGAAGAGCATTTTGAAAATTACACTATACGATGTTTGATTAAAGCATACTTTTAACACTGTTTGCCCTGGGATCAGTTATGATGCTTCGTTAACTATAAACTACATATTGAGAAATAATATAAAGAAACTAGAACTTCTAGCAAAATTTAGTGTTTAATTAATAAAATATCAACAATAGCAGCTAATGTTTTCGTACTTAATCCAATTGAAGAAATTAATGGTTAATACATCTTCAGGCTTACGATAAATAACTTGTATATACTCAATAGGATCTAATAAAATATAAATGTAATTAAAAAGATGGAATAAAATTATAAATGCTTTTTTACTTACATATTATGTTGGTTGTTAGTTATCATTTTTACACTTTTTTGTAATATTTAAATATCATTGTATTATAATAAAACATTCTGGACAATGAATTTAAAATAAAAAGTTTCTGAAAAGCAGTCAAAAGTTAAAATATGAGAAAATAATGAGTGCATTTCAAGTATAAAATTGCAATGAATGTGATAATTTGTTAAAATATGTTTTAGTCAGTTTTGTATAAAAATTACGTATATGTTTACAAAAACGCTACGTGCATGAAAATAACTGAGTATAAACGATGTAGTATATTATTGAGAGTACGAATTTATTTATTCGTTCTCTGTTGTGCTTTTGAATAAAGAAAGGTAGCTTTGTGTTAAAGCAGGAGGAACTGGTATCATATCATTAGCTAGTATAAAAGAATGGAAGCTATTGTTTTCAAAAATGGTCTTTATTTTATTAATAAAGTAATTTTCTGCGTATTTATTGAAGTTGCATTTATTGGATGTGTGCAGGATTTTATAGTTGCTTTCTGGGTTGAAATTATAAACATTGTCAGCTAAATACCTCGAAAAATCTGAGATACAGGTGTTAAGTTTTTTAGAGGTGTTTTTAAGATGTTTCTGGAAATGGATTTTAAATTGGCTATTGGTGACGTCAGCGTATTGAGTGTATTGTTGCTTGCGAACGCAGCTTTCACATTCTAGTAGGTACTGCCGTAATGAGCTGTCCTCTTTCAGCTGCCACAACCTTAGAAACTGTTCTTTTGCCTTTTTTTGCAAAGACCTTTGGAAGCCTATTTGGTACAGTG
>JAHWXV010191046.1:0-15045 GCA_024586415.1 Phrixothrix hirtus | reverse complement strand
TATATATATATATATATATATATATATATGCGCGTGTGTGTGTGTGTGTGGGTGCGCGCGTGCGTGCGTGCGTGCGTGCGTACGTACGTGCGTGCGTGCGTGCGTGCGTACGTGCGTGCGTGCGTGCGTGCGTGTGCGCGTGGGTGCGTGCGTGCGTGCGTGCGTGCCAGCGTGCGTGCGTGCGTGCGTGGGTGCGAGCGTGCGTGCGTGCGTGTGTATGTGTATAATAATCTGTACTACATGAATAATAATTTTCTGTACCGAAATATTACAGAAAGTGTTGTAGTTAAACTAGGCAGATGGTTTAAAAGTACTTATGTATTTTTACAAACTTATCATTATCTATTTGTGCGTATTCAACTTAAAATTTATTTTAGAGTACACTAGTAATAATCGTTTATGGTAATATTTATTTATTATAGATGTTCAATAAGACAAAGTTTTTAGTGGGTTCATCTTGGCGAAATAATTTAGTTATGAATTTGGCTTAACAATAAAAAATAATGAGATAGTGTATAGTCCCTTAACAGAATTTATGTTTATTTAAGCTGTAGGGTTTATGCACAGTTTCAAAAAATGTGACTAACAGTGGGAGTGAACAGGTTTTTTTAAATCTCATTTTAGGAAAGGTAATGTTTATTGTTACAAAACCTTAAAGTTCTCTTAAAAGCTGATCATTTTTATTAGTATACCAAGAAATGTGTTGTGCATTTTTACCAGTTCAATAAATTTATAATGTAAGCCTTGCAGTCTATGTTTCTCGTAACTGTAGAAATAGTACTAATGCGACTGTCCTATGCTCTGTTATCCAATAAAATACTAATTTTCAACATTAAAACTGTTATTTATTTCTACATATAACAGATGACGACAATAATGTTTTGAGGAAGACTACACAATACAAATAGTCCTATATAAAATTTCTCTGAAATCATTTCCCATCAAAGAATAACGTGGTAAAGCTATTAGTAAAATATAAATCCACTACTGCTTTAAAACAGGTCCATTTATAACTAGATAGTTTTTTGCTAACACTAAAAATTAATGGCGCCTGCAGATAGCATTGCGCGTGCCAAGTTTGATTGTCTTTTGGCACCTCATCAGGGAGTATTTCTGGAAGCATTTCTACGTATATGTTTTACAATAATGTTTTAGGTACAACAGGTACTTGAAGTTCTATTGAGTTTTATACATAGTTTGCATTCGCAAAAGGAACTTGAAATAAGCGTGTACATACATTTAAATACAAGAAGACGTTCCTTCAGCCCTATTATTAAAAAAATTAATTAATAGACATTTGATCTTAAAGCAGAAACGTTAATTATTGAAGAATATTCATTAAACATTTTTTAAAAAAAATTTAAGCATAACACAGTGTCCGATTAAAAAAAGAATCAATCCACAACAAAAGAAATAAGATATCTAATATTAATGGGATATTCATAGTTACTTTATGTAAATCAGGGATAAGTATTCTTTTCTATTATTCATCATCTTAGTAAAATATATAACTAAAGGATCTTTATATTTTTTGCGTCTTGAAGTCTTTGGCATAGGTAATTGTTTTTAAAACTGTTTAACAAAATTACTTTTAAGGATTTTGTTCATCAATAAGCATTATACATATTTTCAACTACGAGTTGCATTTACTTCCCCATTTTCTAACTAGTGGTTGTTTGTTTTTTCTGTCATTTTTGTACCTGAGATTTTGAGATGCAGAGACTATTATAAGAGACGTAAAATCCAGATAAACATTTATTTATTGTAAACAACTACTTCATAGAACATTCTGTTGGAAGGACTGACTTTCCAAGAAATGTAAGAATGAATAATTATTCTGTATTACAAACTCCAAGATTTATTTATTATTTAAATAGTGCACTTTATAATCTATGTAACAGTTTACTAAATTTACCCAGATTCAGTTTTAGAGTGGCTGGGTTACA
This sequence comes from Phrixothrix hirtus, assembly GCA_024586415.1. Lineage (NCBI taxonomy): Eukaryota > Metazoa > Arthropoda > Insecta > Coleoptera > Phengodidae > Phrixothrix > Phrixothrix hirtus. Next base: position 13,099 of record JAHWXV010191046.1, on the reverse strand, counting down.
ATACCCTCCAATAGGTAGTTAACGTAAAGTAATGCTACAGTATTTTGTTAAACATGCAATAAGAAGAAAAGTTATCTTATTAATTTTGTATTAATAGTTGATACATTATTATCCAATTATATAGAATTATGGATAAGACATTGAAAACTTCCTTAAATCAAAATGTTTCCTGTACAGGATTATCTACAATATTTTTTCGAATGAATATCTATGCAAATTTTGCCCAACAAAAAATTATAAATTAAAAAAATTGTAGAGTTTTTGATAAAGTGCTGAAATTATTTATTAGAAGAGACAGCTACCATCATTAAAATGCGAAACAAAGTAAGCTTCAATTTTTGAAACAAAATTCCCTGTATATTGTCACATTTTGAAGTGGAAAAACATTCTGATGTCAAAACTATATATAATTTTATATTTCTTGGTAAAAAGAGGACATTTTGGTTATATGGAGTTCAGCTACTATTCTTTGTTTCACAACTACTAATTCTATTAACAGCGAAATTGTTTGAAGAAGAAATATTTGTTGCTATTCGTATTTAGTTTTGTCTGTTAACCTGAGCTTTAAATTTTATATTCAGCAACTTCAGTTATATTAATATTATGATTCAGTATATACAGATCCGAGTCTAATGAGAAATATAGTGTTGTATATTTTTGAAACCTGAATGTGCTGCCAACTCTAAATATTTCAAAATATACAGGGTATTTCATGAAAAGTATGTAAATAGACTTTATTTCTCAGTTTTAAGATTCTCATTTGTTTCTTCTGATAACATATTCTTACTCTTGAAGAAATGTTCTACAACTCTGATAGATTGAAGTTTTTGGTATGACCAAACTTTCCGGGTAAAATATAATAGACTATCCTGTAGATAACGCTTGTAGCCGTTAAATCTTTTTGCGGATTTAAATCAGATCTCTTTCCACAGAATTTTAATTTTTGCACTTAAAAGAATTCGTAGGATGTTAATTTATGGAATAAGGCTGGTGCTGGAACGGTTTGTTCATGGAGTACTCGTTAATCAATTTTATATAGCTCTAGCCGCTTTTAGCGTATTGTTTCCTTGCAGTCAATCAGAATTTCGAAGTAATGCCAGGTAATGCTTCTGTTTTACAATACTGACTTCAGAATCTTACCCAATCATAATCACAGTACTCAACGAAACAAATACAAATACTACCTTCATTTTCAGCTTGCTCATTATAACTCTTTTTATCTTTAACAAATTTGAGTTCCAGGATTGTAATGAAAAATTCGAGTTCTCTGAGTACTTTGCTCCACTTGTATTCGGTGTTTGAACAAGTATTTTTAAGGACGTTTAGGACTGTTTTCGTCCATATCTTGCAACTATCCTTATGATAATGAAGTGCATTACAGGAATTAATATAGACCAGGAGAAGAGTGATTAAACACTAACATATCGATTTATAAAACGACGTGGTTTCTTTAAAATAAATCGCTACCTCGAAGTCGATTATGGAAGTATTAAATTTAAAGATGTTGTTTATCACTTACCTTTCTTACGTAATAAATAAACCTGGATATAATATTACTTTCGATTGTGGTAATCAATTAGAAGTTTCCAGCCAAGGGCGTAACTAAAGCTTAGGACTGTTGGCGCGTAAGTTGTCATAATATAGATAAACTACTTACTTTCATGGGATACAGGAAAACCATAATAAACGCCTTTATTCATTACTTACTCAACGTTTCTTTGCCTATGAGTAACCAACTAAGAGTTTCCCTTCGGTAGGATATACTTACGTAGAATTGGATGCCACACAGTGCGTTATATTATCCAATAGCTTCCTTAAAGTGTTACTAACTTTTAGGATATTAATTTTATAATATGATCGCGCTTCCTTCCGTAACTTACCTTATACTATATTTAATACACAATAACCTACATATTAGTACGTAAATTGGCTGTCACTTACTGGTAAATAAACAAAAACAAGTAAATCTATGGACAGGATAAAAATAAAATTCGAATACAGTTATCAAATGTATTGATTTTGCTATAAAAAACTTATAATAAAATACAGTAGACATTTATAAACTAAACCTGATAATTGTTATGACTTAATAAAGGTTTTTTACGCTAGCTTCGTGCATAAAGTAAAAGTTAAATAAGGTATTCCACACATGTAAGATTAACTTACATATTGTAATAGTACATGACAAAAGATATTTATTTAATAGTACTACAAAAATTTGAATCTTAGATACGCAACTGACCTAACCAGATGTAAAAGTTTACTTTCGCATTAGGCTGCTGTAAACAAGTCAACGTGAACACAAAATGTATTTAGTTAAATTGGCTAACGTTCAGCAGATTAGCAATCAATGTTCAAAACTGAAACATCCTAGTAGTGACACTCATTGCGAATCACATACGGCTGACAAACTATTACAATGAGCATAAATGATACAGAATTCAATGTACATAGGAAATGAAACAATCTGCACTAAGCGCTTGAAATAGTCATTAAATCCTCGAGACAAGATTCACGTATTCTAGCTGTGTAACCTTCAGAAAAACACCAGTATGTTAATGCTGCGTTTCAAAGAAAATAAAATCAGAACAACTTTATTCTCAATATATGAAAATTTTTGAAAAGTTAAAGTATTCTCCTATAAAAGGCGCGAATTTTGAAAAATTAGGTAAAAGCGGAAAGCCTAAAAACTGTTACCAAAAAATGTGTATAATATACAATGTAGGTAAGCATATAAAAGTTTGTACTTCCAATCAATGTGTCGCAGCGACCCGTATGCTACTGATTTCGCTCTTCGGAATTCGTCAGTATAGGATTTCTGAACACGCTGGTTGAAACTACAAGCTCCCTCTAAACACACAAGTGTGGATATCGTTCGACTTAGATCGGCAGAGCCATCGACAGGTTTTAAATAGGGGTAATCACTATATGAAAATAAGATAAGTTGAAATTTCATCCTATAAAAGACGCAAATTTTGAAAAATTTAGCGCAAGTGAAAAACCTTAAAATTGTTATCAAAGTATAAATAAATGAATAATTACAGGAATATTCACCACAAAATATGCATAACCTACAAAGTAGGTAAACATATCAAAGTTTGTACTTTCAATTGAACTGTCGCAGCCATGCGTATAGCACCAGTTTCGCCCATTGGGACTCATCAGTACGGGGTTGCCGGACACGTCGATTGAAAGAACCCACTCTGATATGAGGAAATCGAGTTTAACGACCTTAAGCAAGGATATCCTTTAATAACAAACTTCGCCACCAACTAATTGGTGCAGCGCTCTTAACATCGATTTATTTAATAGTAGAAGATTAAAAATTACACTGTATAATCCTGTTCTATTTACCATAGAGGAGTTTGTCCATATATTCCTGAAATTAAAGCAGTAAATCAAACATATTGATTTAAAATGCAATACAAAACCTTAAGTCCTCAAATAAATTTATAAGCAAAAAAAATACAAAATCACTCGTTAGTTCAATTTTTATTATTTACATTGATAAAAATTTCTACTGGTTTTAAGGCTATGCATAGTCTTGTCTTTAACATACGGTAAATTTTAAAACTAAGGACTTACTTTTTTACAAAAAAAGAGTTACAGCTAAGATATAAATAGTTTATTAAATTTTTAAAAACATATTAAACTTAAGAGTAAAGGCAAATTTGGGAAACGAATATAGACGAAATATGAATCTTGGATTTGGATACCGATAAATCAACGTGTCTGCTTAGTTTTGTGGTCACTTTTTGCATGAAAAATTATTATATATAAAGAGTTTTTCATTAAGAGGGACGTACTTTGAATTTTAAATAAAACACCGAATTGCTGATTTTTATTTATTTGCAAGTAGAAGGTATACCATTCAATAATAAAACACAATATCATTTAAGTAACCTAAGCGAGTACCTTAGCAGGAATGAATGCATTGAACCCAATTTGAATATTTAAATAAATAATTAATAACTTAATTCGACTTCAAATAAATCTCAATTAGAATATGAAATATGGCTAAACACTTTTCGGAATTGTTAATTTCCCTGATGTTGGTACATACGCTCATGACGTGTTAATTTGCAGACATATTGGATGTATAATTTGGTTGTAAAAGGAAAGGAAGTAAGATGCATGTTGATGTGTCGGCGATATTTCAAGGTTGAAAATGACGAAACAAGGAACTTGTATTGAGGTTTGTTTTGAAAATGGAATAAGGTGGTAGAGATTTTAACAAGTCTGCTATGAAACAACAAATATAAATGAGCATCTGAAGATGATGATAGGGTCCTGTCGCCTGGCAACTCAAGTTGCGCTGAAAATGCGGAAAAAATAGTTCATGATGATCGCTGAACTACTATTATGGAAAAATATGCATCCCCTATGGTTAACTCGAAATAATTACTACTGAATTGACTGGTAGTCGAATCGTTTCAAAAATATTAAATTTTTAACAAAAGAAGAATCCTAAATGCGCTAATGAGTCATGCTTAAATGAAATCCTCTGACGATTCAAAACTTCTACACATCGTAACATATAATAAAACATTAGAGCATGGGTATGACATCAAGATAAAAGATAAGTCATTTCAATGGGTAGTTCTTGGAGAGATATAACAAAAACAAGCATGACCGAATATCAAGATCCTCCATACCGTTTTTTTCAATTACAACAATAGTGTTCACCAGCAACAATGAAAATTTGATACGGTGAATAGGAAGTTTTCAATGGAGCGCTTACGCCGTTTATTTTAAGCAGTTGTAAAAAGGAACAGAGTTTGAAGAAACAACTCTTGCAACACAATCGTGCTGCCTCAGCTGCCTTGGTCGCCTCACACGTGTGCATTTTCTCGTTTCTATGGTTGAAGAGAACCACGAAGGGACAGGGTTCTAGAACCAAAATGGGATGAAGTCGTGTGCATCTCTTGACGCTAAAAGATGATCTCCTTTTCACGCAGTTGGAAGACTTTGCTATATGTATCTTTTACGCCGGTCTAGACCGCAAATTAGCGTGTTATTTCATATTTTTAAGTATAGTGTAGCTACATTCTAGAAATTTGTTGCTTAGCATATTTGTTTTTTTCTGTCTCATTTATTGAATTTATTATAGTCCAGGAATCTAATATTCTCTAGATTTTTAAAATCATAGCCTTTAGTATCCTATATACAAGGGTACCTTTGAATTTTCCTAAAAACTGGTTCGCTATCCAATTATTCTACGTTGCATATAATAAGAATGGATTTAAACGAGTTACTTTAAAGTAAGCACAGAATTATAAAAATTGACAGAAGCTACTTTTTGTGTACGTGTTTCCATGCTAAAAGCGTGAAAGCCAGCTTATAAAAGACCCTGATGGATTTGTTGCGGGATACCTTGAAGGCGAATTTCCTGCATCTTTTACTGGTATGAAGTCAGAATTTATTGGCTGGTTTCACTTAACTCCTTGTTGAACATATTTTTAGTTTGTTTTCATACTGCAGTTCTGATCAAAATGAGATACGGGTGACAGTAGATGAAAGTAAAATCGCTGCACTAGCCAAAGGCTATACCAAAAGATACGATGCTTTAAGAATTAGGTACACCGCTGACGGAAGTAAGTTACATCCTCTTATCACTACTTCAATGGGGAATGCATTGATTATGGAATAGTTGATAATCTGACAAAATAATTTGATGATCTATTTTATTAAACTTGAATATCTTTTAAAGTTAGTTTGACTTGCTACAAATATTTCTGACTATAAGTATATTGTTTGTTTAGCAAGTTTAAACTGTGCTTTAAAATTTGATATGAGGTGCTTTTTTGAGATAATTTTATTAACTTTCGTTTTTTTCACATGTTTTATGCAAACCCTACCGCTAATAGTTTATTTTAGCGTCGTTACTAACCATTACCTACTAGCAGTTTGAATATGTGAAACTAGAAATGCTTAAATACTTAGATTATTTTATATTATGTTCTACTAACTTTAATTTGTATTGAATGTTGCCAAAATTTGTAGAAAGGCTGTGACATCCACAACGATGATAAAATTCGGTTCCTTTTCAGCAAAGGTATCATTTTATATGAAATTTACATTTTTGTAAATTTGTAAACTTAGACTCTTCTGTCTGAATATTTTTTAAATACATTCTCGCATATTCCTCCCTTGATGATTGCTGATCCTAATAAAATAGATCGTTCAGTGGTACCAACAAAGGTGCTTTTATAAATTGGAACAACCCAAACAACCTAATTGTAATGAAAGACCGAATTTTTATAAAATTCTTAGTTGATGCACATAAAACTTTTAGTAGATACAGACGTATACGCTTTTAGAACCGGTTTTAGCGACTTTCAGCTTTTGTTTCATCATTGAGAGAGTCATAATCTAATAATTCGTATGCTTCCGTATGATGTGAATCGTAAATAATAAAATACATGTATCCTCAGTGTACGGCTATACCCTACGCAAAAACATCCTGAAGAAAATTTATTATTTCACTTTAGTGACATTCAGGTTGTATCCCTCTTTCAAATACAATTCTATTCCATTTTCTTCATCTACGAACTTTTTAAAAATACATAATATTTACTTATGCAAGCTACTCAAATTCCAATCAGTAGCCTTGCCATCGAAAAAATAATAGCAATGATATATCTTATTGGTACATTATTGAAAGCTACTTGTGAATTTAAAACCGCTTCAAAAGAAATTGTGTTATTAATAATTTTGATTTAATGCAAAATATATTTCACTGCCGATGTTCGCATTTCAGAAAATAGTTATTGATGTCTTCATATGCGGAGTTACTGAGTGAATAAACAAAAAAAGGCAATTTAATGCTTTTGTCAGCTCAACTGCCCTTGATAGCATATCTTTGAAAAAGTACTTTGCATAATCGATCTCCTTATTATAAAATTTTACATCTTGACTAAATCTTACTTGAGATTCAAGAACCGCATGATTTAAAGTAATCAAACTAGCCACAAACAGTATCCTTGATTAAATTGCATTTCATATATCCAAAGGAACCTCAATGCGCCATTCTATAGTAGCTAAACAAAATCATTAATCAAACAGTTATTTAAAGTAATTAGCAACGCTAATAAGGGTTTTAAAAGTATTTTGACGAATTGCTAACATACAGCCCCTAATTTAAGATAGACGATCAAATATATTGAGCATAAGTAGCATAATTATGAAACTTCAATGTATGAATATATGATATTTTTGTTTGTAATATTTAATTGTTAAATTGCTAAATTATAGTTTAACATCTGAAACACGTCACTAATTATTATCGAAATTGATTTTTCAGTTTAGAACAATATATATAATTTGACAACCCTTACTTTAATTTACATCCCACTTGGCTAGAAATTAATCATTTATTTGTAATAATTAACCTGTCCTAGATTATGAAAGACATTGTTATTATTATTTATCAAACTCAATTTTTAAAGAATGTCACTTTCCTTAGTAAAGAATGGATTGTCGTGTATTAACTGAACATCAAGACTTGAATTTCATCGTGCTTACCTTGTTTACATTTAAAGACTACACCTAATAATCCACTGATATTGTTTTAGAAAATTAATTACTTAAACTAATTTACCATATTCGAAATTAAGTTAAGCTTTAACTCAACAATGAATCATATTTGAAACTTTTGAATAACTTGGTAGAACTTATTCACGAAGTCATAAATATATGACATTGGAATTAGATTTCTTTAAACACCTTTGTAACAAATTCAAACATTTTATTTATGGTTTACTTAACTTTTATGTCCTTAGGACAGTGCAACTTCTTTGTGTATATTCTTTTGTAAAAGTAGTAATGTGTACACTAGGCACTCTTTTCACCGTTAAGATGATTATTCGCGTGCAGGTATTAGCTTGGTACTACAACTATAAGATTCGGAAAATTAAAACAAGTTCAGCCCTGTTTCGTTGTACTCCCTCATATAAACATTTACCTTTATTTTAATCCCACTAGCGTACACTATTCGTTTCCTCTATCTCTAACCTTCTTATCTAACTAGAAATTAAGCAAATCGTATCCTTCGTTCATTCTTCTACTCCCCCCCCCACACCCAGATATTCTGCAAATTAGTCTCACTATCTCTAAATAGACTACTCTATCTCATCATTCTTTCTACGGATTATATCGGATTATAGATCCCAGAATTAGTATCTCTTTGGCTACCCCGACTAATCAATTTTTCTGTTAGAGATTGTCATCCCTGGCGAATGTTTATTATTCCCTGAGATGAGAGCAATTATGCGTGCGAACTTTTGTACTTGATCCAGAAGCATTTTATTTTTATGCATGATCTACTGAATAGCATTTGCATACAACTACTTACAAACTGGAACTCAGAAATTTACAAATTATTATTGAATTTCTCAAAGTAGATTGTGGAACACACTGTATATCTTTCCTTTCACATCTTTTAAAAAGTCACGACAACCTTTCTGAGTTGTATCTATAGATGCTGATGCACACTTTAAGGTTGAAAATTTTATTAGGGCCACTACAAAATTTACCAGCAATCTACTAATTTTGACAGTTGTACAAGTTTCGTTAAAAAGACATACGAAAAGGTTTGTATGCATTGTGTGACGATACAACAGCATATTTCAATTAATACGCATGTAGATGTAAAGCTGTATAAGTGATATTTTCAAAATACTTGCCACCCTCTATTCATGCACTGACACAAGTAGTGTATAATTTTCTTAATACAAAAAATCAAAATAATCAGCAAGGGATTTGATATTTGAAAGCAGCACTGCTGGATTAATTTCAAACTGTCCTTAAAATTATTATGTATTTTATGATTATCATCGAAAAGGTTTTTAATATATGTCTGTCCATCCTCCGTCCAAAATTACACCTGCTCATCTGGAGGATTTTAAAAAATGTATTCGCTTATTTAACTTCCCTTTTCCCTCTGGCACACAGTTCTTGTTACCATCACTGTGAATATTTACCATACCAAGGAGTTTATTTATTTGTTTGTTTTTATAGCTGAGGGTTCGAGATGCGGAATTTCCCTTGGCTCTCTTGGACTAGAGCTGGTATATAGTCATTTCGCCATGCCTAATAGAATTTTGACGAATCTGTAGGAGTTCCACCGCCAGTAGCGATTTTTAACGTCCCAATTTAAATTTTTCTCAGCTGAAAAATTTATTAACGGCGATCGGGTTTAATCATGATTTATCAAAAAACAATATTTAAATGTACTTAGTTCTTGAAATATAGACTTTCAAATATGGTGGGAAAGAATCAGTATTTGCTTATTGTGTCAAAACGGATTAACTAAAATTAATGAAATTTGATGTACTGCTTTAGACAAGCGACATTTTACTTTGATAGAATAATCCTGGAAATTAAATCAAGGTATTCTGAATTTTACTACTAAGGTGGCCCTCCAAGGTTTAATACTTTTGTGTGATCAAACTTTTCGCAATTAGGTTGATCGGTTGCAAAAAATGCTTAATTTGGAGTAAAGTTGCTCTGTCGAAAACTTTTCCTAAATGGAACCGGATTTGAAAGAAATGAAGCCTTTCAATGATTATTAATTTGAAATGAGACATTTCTTTCAAAGTGTTTAATCGAATTATTCTGGAAACAACTCTATTTCTAAGTATCAATCTGTCGCTTAATTACTTTCGCATAATACACCTCTTGGTTTGTTATAAATAAAGCGATTTTGTGATTTTACCAAACAAACTATGATTTATTTCGCTATATTTGAATGCCTATATCTCAAAAGCTAAAGAAATTTCGAAATTTTGTTTCGATAAATCGTCATCATTTCATCTCGATAATTTACGCTTAAGGTTGTCCATGTAATTTTGGGTGTCTCGAATATAATGCGTATCAAATTTAACACACGTGTACACGGGTACTTAGGGAATATAAATCCGTAAAAAATTGTAATCTAATTGAAAGAAGTTTTGTAAATTTTTCGGTAAGAATCTATCGTGAATACAACCCTAGCTATGTTTTATTATTAAACGTGATTCAAAACAAATATATCACTTTGTCTCTATTTACAATGTATTCTAATAGAACGTGTTCTTCGCTTAATTTGTCTTTTTCCATAATACTCTTACCAAATCTAAATTATTTGTGAATAATTTTTAAAAAATTATTTGTTAAATACCTAAAATTGACAAATTTTAATATTGGTAGGTAAGGATAGAACTAAACCTGTTTAATTCACATTAATTTGTATAAAGAATATTATTACTGCATAAAAATTGGGTTACAGTTCTATAAACTCATTTATAAAATTGATTTTGAACTATTTCCAGAAAACTTAAATTATGCACAACACAATTTGTTGTAAATATTAATAATCTTATGATATTCATCAAACTGCAATTTAGGTTTATAGTGACGACAATGTCAACTTTCATTACATTAGCAAAAATATTGCTTATAAGTTTTGTGTAAAATTTAACGTCCTGTAAAACGACTTAAAACGTTTTCAAAAGTTAAACTTATTTAAAAGATTGTAATAAATGTTCTCATCGTATTTGGGGAGAACCTTTAATAGGTTTCATGTTAAATAAAATATCAGTCCCACCCCAAAATTATTTTATTGAGTTATTTGCAAATTTGTGCCACCCAAATTTACAAATAACACAATAAAATAATTTTGGGGCCAGACTGATATTTTATTTATCAAACCTATTATTATAAAGATATTTTCTTTTTCAAAAATTCTATTAGGTTAAAAATCATTTTTATTTTAAATACGCATAATCAAAAAACGCCCAGAAATATGGAATAAAATCCAACTTTTTATTTTTAAACACTTACGGATATTTACTAGTCTCCTGAGATGTGTGAAAGCGTATACGTCATTTTATGAGACTTATGGTCGGCCAGTCACTTATTATTAGATGCAGTAATCCAAGTTAAAAGCGGAGGTGGAATGAAAACCTTAATTGCAATTATTTCGTAAACTGTACAGATTAGACTAATAGATTGTAAACGTTTTTTGTCGTGCATGCCAATATGTGGCTTACTGTTCTTTATTTTTGAGGAATATATATAGTTAAAAACATTTTGAGCGAACATTAGAATAAATTATAACAATGAAACATTGCTTTAATTTTATTGCGACTAAATTAATTTTATGCTAAACATTGCAATATACACCATTACCGGAAGATTTGATAATACGTGTTGCTTAAGTGCAATTATATTATTACTTTTCATACGTAACACATAACAATTTCACTGAAGAGTATCGGCATTTAACATTTAATTTAAAACCTTACGTTCCCTACTTACGGCGAAATTGTAAAGTGATTATAAAATACCTGTTCGGATTATTGAAAAGCTGTAACAATATTTGTGTGATACTAAACCCATGGAAGATGACTCGTTTACTTTATATTAATACGAGCTAAAAGAAAACTCAAATTCGGGGAGTAGAAATCTTTTCCCTGGCACTCGCGATAGTTCCCTCCTTACCCCTTCACCAGCAAGTTATTTAGAATATCAGTTGCTATACTACTCTTTGTCTTGGCCACCTTCAACTTTTCCACCATAGACGGTAATAAATATAGAAGTACATACAATGTAATAAATCGTATTAATTATTGCACTGATTGATTAGCTAAATTAATTTAATTTCTAGTAGGCTTAGAACTGCACTAAAGCTAGATTAGTATACCCTCAATTTAGTAGATGTTGACTTTCAATGCGAATGAGGTTAGAGGTAAAGGGGATGTCTCAATGTAAATGGAGAAGTGGTGCCGTAATGTTATTTGCGTTCTATTCCACGCTACGATTGGTTTTATAAGGTATATAACCTAGGCTTTTATTATACCTTTTTCTTCATAAAATTGCAAATAGAGAATTTAGAACGATTATTATAAAATATTCTTTATTTTATTAAGTAGTTTTTGCATAATACCACACATGATTTCAGACTATCAGAAAAACCTTCATATTACGAAAACTCTGTTCCCGAATAACTTAACGAGTTCAAACGATCTGAAATGAAACGCTAGCCTAAAAGGTAAGTATTTTTTGAAAGCTTGTACTCGTAAATTGCTTAATGACAAGCGAGTTTGAGTGCAAAGAATGAAAACTTTTCGCTAATAATTTTAAACCACGTATGATACTTTATACGATTCTTTGCTGAATAAACTGTTCCTACTAAATTTTATCAGATTTAATTTTATAAACTACTATAAATATATAACATAAATTAATTGAGTTGTATAATAATTTGAAATAGTTATTTACTAATTAATAAGTATTATGGAAATTAAAATATGTACAATACCTAGTAAGAGAATTAAATGCAACTATACAACAAAAATTCAATTTTGAATTGCGCTGCATTTTGACTTACCTTTCTTATTCATATAAAAAAATCATGTTGTTTATTCATAGTACATAACGAACTTCAGTCAATAAATGCGTTTAAAATAGCAAAGCCATGTCCTAAAATGCATTTTGGCGATATTCTCCTCGAGATTGCCGAAACAAAATAACGGTCGCTTGCAAAATGAGCAAATAAGAATGATAGATAGCAATATGAATAACAGAATCAATGTAACCTATCAATGCAATCAGAAATTGCGTTTTTAATGAAAAAAATTAACAAGTAGTGACCGCTAAAACTAGTTTAAGCGCTAAACTTCGGGAGTACGGGTGACTTCATTCGATAGGCACACGTATAGATAGGAATTGATCCATATTTTACCATCCACCGAACTTGCGTCAGTAGTAATTCCTAAATTAAACTACTACGATAAGGTTGATAACGGTTACGTTATTTTTTTAGTGATTTTTTCGTTTTATAAATAGATCGATATCTTAAGAAGAGGACCAAAATACTTCTCAGGGTTCATTACGTGGATTCTTTCATATTGTAATTTACTTTGGATAATAATGTACGTGCAAATTTTGAGTCGTTCTTCTAAATAATATAAAAACTTTGGTTAGTCGAAAATACTTGGTCAGTCCATGTAGTTCTTCAATAATCAATTATTACGATTATATACTGGAGAAGGTTTTCTATATATATATATATATATATATATATATATATATATATATATATATATATATATATATA
>JAHWXV010191011.1:0-13506 GCA_024586415.1 Phrixothrix hirtus | reverse complement strand
AGACAGACCAATTTTTAAAAACACGTTTTTCGGACTCAGGGAGCCCCAAAACGTGTATTTCCACTAAAATTTTGACATCGAAAATTTTGGACGAAAACACTACTTTCTCTATTCTATATTTCATATAGGTAAGAGAAAGTAAAAATGTGATTTACAATTAACAATTTACATGTCTCCCCTAAAGGGAATAAAGGATACAACAATTTTCTATACTTTTTGATTATTACTAACTAAACTGAATCTAAACTGAACACGAAATATTTGTCCTAATAGCCTCGATAACATGAACGCTTAAAATTTAAAAATTTTGTCTTTTATTTGTGACAATAACTAACTCGTCTTGAATTTATACATGATAAACTAATTTGTCCCAGCAGAGTTTATTTAACGGGGAGGTAGAGATCGGTGGAATTTAAAGAATACATGTATCGCTTACTTGTTGTTTTGGAGACTCTCACCTTCCCCAATGAATCGAAAAGAACAATCGTGCCGCCTAGGATATTCTACTTATCGTACACCACGTTCAGCCTTGTCGGACTCTAACCCTTTGATTACAGATCGACAGGTAACTGAAGTTGACCCTTTCTACAATCCGCTTTGGGCGGAAATAGACCAAATTTCTACCAATTTAATACCCTTTATATTACTCGGGTGACTCTTCAAATGTTTTCTTTAAATATCCCTTGGGCACGTACTTGCGAAAAGCGGCTTGACTTCGCAACACTCAGGTCTCTACTGTCTGATAATCGAAGTTTTCTCCTTGAAATTGAATGGGGGATGACGAGAGGGGTTAACGTTTATTTTTCAACTTGCAAGAATCTCATAGGAATCACTCAAGTAATATTTGTAAGAAAATTGCCCCTATGTTTTATAAAACGTAACCTGGGATTTTCGAATTTCAAAAATCGTTGTTAACATGCAGTTATAATTTATGATTGTAATTTTGGCATCAAAATAATACTAGTAGTTCACCAATTAGATTTTATTATTATTACATGGATACATATACCGGGTGTTTCCAAATAAATGACAAATGTTGCAAGAATTTCAGACGCGCTTATAAATAATCGATAAAGACGTTATATGTATTTAAAAGGACATGTTTTGTTGTATGATATACATTATCGGATTTCTGACAGTAAACGTAAGGGCCTTCGGATATGTTTCAATGCCTATTTCAATTTATGGCATAAACACTAACCAACTACCTTTTATGAATACTAATTTGAATTACCTAGCGTGCGTGCGTGCTGCGTGCGTGCGTGCGTGCGTGCGTTCGTGCATGCGTGCGTGCGTGCGCGCGTGCATGCGTGCGTGCGTGCGTACGTAGGTGCGTGCGTGTGGGTGTGTAGATGAATTAAATTTTTATTTGAGTTTATATCCATCGTCGCACGCGACCACAACAATTTCAATGAAATCCGATAACTAAGAGTACCACTTTACTCTTGTCATTTTTTGGTTCTTTGAGATTTTCTCGAAATCTGCCACAACGATTTTTTAAAATTTAATAGATTTCTTGGACATTTAATATCCTTTTATATGATCTAAGCTGTTAGCCAGAAAATTGTTGGTAACTCGAGTATCAGGAAGTACTTTCACCATTAAGTCTGAATAATGTGACTATGAAACTAAAGACCCTAGTTAAATAAAAATTTATATTTGAGATAACAATCACCTGGGTTATTGGTTAGAATTGTTAGAATATGGTTAAAATTGAATAACCATAAGTATCAATTTATTTCTGCGATTTTTAAATATTTTCCGAATTTTTTGTTTTTTACAATTTTCTCGAAATGGGTTGCAACGATTTTATTAAAATTGATTGTATTTTTTAAGCATTTAAAACCCTTTCACATAAACTGGGCGGTTACTTAGAAAATTTTCTGTAAATCGAGTAACTGTTACCTCGGTATACAATAACAATGAAACTAAAAGCCCTAGTTAAATAAAAATTTATATTTGAGATCATAATCGCATGCAAAGGCATGCAAAATTAAAAATTTGTTAAAAATTGAATAACCGGAAGTACTGCTTTATTTCTGTCATTTTTAGATATTTTCCGAATTCTTCATTCTACTGTTTTCTTGAAATCAGATTTAACGATCTTTTTTAAACTTGGTATATTTCTTAGCTACCTGATTTAGTTTTATATTAACCCAGAAGTTCCTCTAATAAATTTTTAAAGGTTGAGTAATCGAATGTACTTGGAGTATTAGTTGTGAACAACATATCTCAAAAAAAATCATCATATGAAAATCAAAAGCTATATTTAAATTTTTATATTCCATGCATGAGACAGCAAGAATTTATCCGAAGTCGTATGATCGCAAGTGCCACTTTATTCTTGTCATATTTACGTTTTTTGCGATTTTCTCGAAAACACTTTAACAATTTTTATTTAAACTTACTACAGTTCTTATGCCTTTAACATATTTTTACGCGAACTTAGAGGTTTTCCTGAAAATGTGCGATGAAGCGAGTTATCAGAGAAAATCTCAGGAATTAAGCAAGGTTTTGCGATTTTCTCGAAAATGTCTAAAACATTTTTATGAAACTTGCTACTGTTATTATATCTTTAGCATATTTTTATAGGTTTTCCTGAAAATATGCGTTAAAGTGAGTTATTAGAGAAAATCTCTGGAGTTGTGTATCCTAAGGGTGATAAAATATTCCTATTTAAAGGAAGTTAATTTAAAAATTAAAAAAAATGTGCACCTGTGTGGGACTTGAACATCGGGCCGCTTTGTTACACTGTAAAGTTTTATTTAATGTGTGCTTTAAACGCCTGAGCTATAAAACAACTGTATAATAATGCCGGTGCTCAAAGGGATTTATAAGCTTGGAATTTGAGGGTTAATAGCAAAGTAGTGAATTGGCTCAGCTGTCTCAAATTTATTAATCATGAAAACAATTTCAACTTTAGTGATATTAATGTAAACAGGTAAAAACATAACATAAAATAATGGAGATAACCTATTGTGTTAATTAAATCAAGCGCCACCACATTCATATAAACATTAAAAGCAATTAGGAATCCTGTGAAACGGGGGAATGTGAAAATTTGACTATATTACAACTCGCTTTTGTAAAAGCTACACAAGGGTGTTTACTGGCTTGGACCTCTTCTAACCCCTTACATAATGTAGTTAGCTCTGAGACTGACGAGACCTCCACTAGAGCTAAGTGCTGTACAAAGGCAGATTTCAATCCTCTTTTAACATATTTAATTTTGGTATCCTCTGCTGGGGGAAAGGTTAGTCTACTCAAAAGATTCGACATTGAAGCTATATATAGAACAGCTAGCTCCGTCACCGCCTGACGTCTTTGTTGTAATTTTTTCCCAAATGATATCATCTGAATCTGACAGAAAAAAATCTCTTTTCAATCTTGACACTAACGTTGACCAATCGTGGACCGAGATTCGGACTTGTGGATACCAAAAAATTGCGCTCCCACAGAATAAATCAACCGTAGTCTTGAAAAGTTCAACTTCGGCGATTCTACGTACTCGAAAGACTACTTCGAGCCTTTTCAGGACGGGAAAAACCTCTGTAGGGTTTCCATCACCAGGTGTATGGTCTGCTACCTGTTCGGGGGACACTAAAACTGCCTTGGGAAGAACTACAGAAGCTGTGGCTTTATCAGATGCCTCGACTTCTTCCTTATTAACCTTGTCTAGCAATTCACCTTCAAGTAGCAAAACCGAAGCATACGTTTCATTTCTAGATTTAGTAATCGACTCTGACTCGATGGTATCTCAGAAAGGGAAATTCGCTGGATACGAAGGTTGAGATGGTCCAACCTAAAGAATACCCGTTTAAAGCCTGAATCTGACGTGGGACCTTCAAATTCAGAAACAAGTTCGCTAAGACAATTTAATGTAGAAGAGGTTAAAGATTTCTCTATCTCAAAATCAAATGCGTAATCTACCAAAGATAGATGACCAAGTCCAGCTTAGATTTACTTTGCTAGAAGTCATGAAAGGATTTTCCTTTTATTATTATCATTACGATCAGTTTCTACTCCACGGATACGCAACTCATAGTTTAGCTCAGGTAAACGTAAGTGATTTGTTTTAAGAGGCAAATCCATTATAAATAACTGACAGAAACTTAACTGATTAAGCTTAAGATAACAACACCTTATGCAAAAGCTGACAGTGAGAACCAATTCACAAATACTGATACTCAAAGTTAATAAAAACACAGGTCCCACGTTGGGCGCCAAATCTATGTAGCGTTTTATTTAATATATGCTCTAAACGCGTGAGCTGTAAAACAACTGTATAATAACGCCGGTGCTCAAAGAGATTTGGAACCTTAGGATTCGAATTTAATCAGGACCCCAGGATTCCTTTTCAAAATTTCAGGCTAAAATGAGAAACATTAACGTTCTGCACAATATAATAAGTGATACGTAGAAATTCAAATAAAAATCTGGTAATAAACCCAAAGCTTTGGACTAACAAAATCTTATATATAATTAGATTAATTTAATATTAAAATAAGTATTTAATTTAGGATATCTCTTATCTGCGACCTCCAGCTGGCGATGCATAAAAATTATCTCGAACGTTTAAGTGCAGAAAGGTAGTTGGAATCAATGACCTTTTATCAAAATACTTCTAAGAAATTAAGTATTACTAAGTCCAATTTCGGGAGCTACTATGGGTAGATGTAAAAGGTACTTTTAAAAGCCTAATTAATCAGGCTGCCTTTCTAAGTTTTACTTAATACTGGCTTTCCAGTTTACGGCTCCCCCAAAGTTCCTAAATAAAAATAATTTACAAAAAGAAATAAAATAAAAGTACAAGCTTACCCTTAAAGGACTTTAAGGGGCACAAACAAGCCGATTTTAATTAGAAACTTAAGAAAACGATTTCACCATAAACTCGACCTTTTTAAAATAGCTCTCAAAAATATTTTATATCTAATTAGCCTTTTTGTAAAAACTAATCTCTCTTTGCAGAAATTGAAAACATTTGAAATTAAAATTACTGAACTTGAGTGACACCTGGGAACAGTAAATAAAATCAGTCACCCAAGGAAATCTACTTATTAAGAAATACAATGGAATAATAAACAGAGAAAAACCACAAAATTAAATAACGTAAATTCTAACGTCACAACATGTACGACAAACTAACCCCTAGAGTGTGGTATAATTCATAAATTTTAGTTGTTGCAATGTGCTATTTAATGTACAGTATTTTTTATTCCACTTAAATTGATAATAACTTTGAATTAATTGATAATATGTAAACAACCTTAGTTTTATAGTCTAGAACTTTTAATTGAGAACATTTTTTATATTTAGATATTTATTATAAAATAAACTGGGAAGATAATATAAAAATTAGTAAAAAATAGCATTGAATTCCTTATGTACACCTTTATGCGATACAAGCAGTAGGCTAAGATTAGTTGTTCAGATTACAATTATTAAGTATTTTGAATGAGATTTTGAAATTATTAAAGCTATTTATTTAATTTAATTAGTATCTAATAAACGTTATACTATCTTAATGGATACATTGCTAAAGGACGTAAAAGGAATAAATAAGTTTTCACGGAAAATTAAAATAGTATTTAGATTTATTTAATTCCATTGGAATATATAATTAATTGCAAGGTGTGAATTCAGACTAGAATTAATTAGAACAATAAATTTCAAAGCGCGTAAATTATAAAATATAATTAAGAACACCTTGAAATAAAGCAATAGCTTCTATCTGTCAACAGTTTGAGCCTTTTATGTAATTGGTCAGATAAATTATATAATTTGTGTTTATGGACGATATAATTTAAATTGACAATCAAAAGGAATACATATTAGCCAAATTCCAATTAAATAAATACTTAATGTAAAATAAAGCAACGTAAAATAAGCATGCCTGTTTGGCCTGAAATATTCTGAAAACATTTCTCTTTAAACCTACTACTTCCAATACTTCGTATCTCGTTTGATGGGTTATACACTGCGACCTACGAAATATGTCTTATGTTATTAATATAGAGGTTTATCAACATATTTAGCTAATTATAGAAGTTTTTAGGATTGAAAAGAATAAAATAAGTAATTTTTGTATGTAGAAATATACCAAATATCTTCAAATTTAGAAACTCGTAATATTTTTGATATCGTCTAAATTACTGTCTTTGGAAGACAGCATTATTTACGTAATTTTTAATACATAATGAATGATGCATTATATAAGCATTATGTTTTCATTAGATGGTTGCATTTTTTAGAAGAAATAAGAGGTACAAGTTATCTGTCTAGCAATATTGAAATTAACTGTGTTCTTGAAACATATCAAAGGACAACTTATTCAATACAAGATTTTGAGGATAGCCGTAATTGTGTGTTAAAATCAGGTAACACTAGTGTCTAATAATTAAGAAGAAATTGAATTTCAACAACCCCAAATTGAGAATGCAGTAGAGCAGCCCTTAGCTAGTTCCATTACAGATAAACCTCGTGTTTCTGCTTCTAAAGTTATAGGTGTAAATTGCTGTTCACAGCCCAATTTACCTACAATTCCGCTATTACAACCTGAAATTTCTGGTTCAGTTCTAGTATATAAACGGAACATTAAATTTACTGGTGATACCCAAGCATTAGGGGTAAATTATTTTTTAGAACGTGTAGAAAAACTTAGAATAGCTCTCAATGTTACTTATGCCCATTAAATGATAGTGCTGTTGATCTTTTTGCTGAAAAAGAACTTGTTTGGTTTTGGTCAGACAAAGATAAGGTATTTTCATGGACACAGTTAGTAACTCATTTACGTGCTGATTTTTTGCCAGGTAATTTTTGATGATGAACTATGGGAGGAGATTAGAAAACGTAAACAAGGTCATGACGAAGCCCACGCTTATTTTTGCCTCAATTATTACCTTATTCTAACGACTATCAGAATTGCCACCTGAATCTAAGCAAGTTTCGTCCATTATGCGTAATCTTGAACCTTTTTATGCTACTCAACTTGGATTAAATAATATAAATAGTATTGATACCCTAACTGTTCTATGTAAACGTTTAGAAGAAATAAAATTACATAACTTTCGGTTTGAAAATCCTAGCAGTAGTGCTCTAATTCATTTTAAGCACCTCTTCTACTGGCAATAAATTAGAAATTCATTAAGCTACTTCAGAATTACAACCAAAATCTTTTAAATGTAAACATACGACTGGTACAGTAGTTTCCAAATATACTCACAAAAGTACATTCACACATGCTACAACTAACGTTACATGTTGAAATTGTCAAGAAAAAAGACACACTTGTCATACTTGTTCTCAAGATGGTAAAATATTTTGTTATGTATGTGGTTATCCAAATTCAGTGTATACCATGCGCCCAAAGTGTTCAAAAAACGTTATTATCGAGGACTATGCTGCAGTGATCGTCCCTTGTTCCCTAAAAAAGCTGTAAATTCTACTAATTTGTCAAAAAATATAGAAAAATCTTATAAACTACTTAGCAATCATTTTGCAAAACTTTCTTCGACTTTTCTTCAAAAAAACAATGACAATTGACCTTACATTAAAATATTTATTTTTGATCATGTCTTTCAACTGTTAATGAATATACGCGCAAATCATACCATTATTGGACGACCTGCTATCTACTTGATAGACGAATATGATTTACCTCTTCGTAAAAACACCAATTCATTATCCGTTCAAACTGCTGATGGGTCTAGCAAACTGTTTTAGGTACTACTGAATTACCAACTACTATAGATGAATTTACCAAATCCGTTGAAGGTACTGTTGCTCAGGGTTTAGATCTTAAATCTGACTGTGCTAAAAATAGTTTTACGGTTACAGAAGTTTGTTCTATACAGGCTATTCGTAGTCGCAATGATCTTAATTCAGATCAACGTATACAATTAGAAGAAGTTATCGAGTCATCTATCTAAACACCCTTTAGGCAAAACCCACTTATTTCACATCATATTGATACTGGTAATGCCCGTCCACTTAAACAACGTTATTTTCTTCTTTCGCCTGCTATACAAGAGGATGCCAACAAAGAACTAGATAAATTGCTGGCAGCTGGTTTAGATCGCCCTTCAAAAAGTCCATGGTCACCTCCCATGGTACTTGTCAAGAGGAAAGACGGTGTTAATTTTATATTAAATTCCGTTAGGAAAAAGGATGCCTGTCCTCTTCCTTTTATCGACTCCATATTAGGTAAACTGCGCGATTCTCGTTATCTTTCATCCATATACGTAAAACAGACTTTCCATCAGATCCCACTTGATGAATCCTGTAATAAAACTGCTTTCACTATGACTTCGTGAGGATTTTCTGTATATAGTGCTATGCCATTTGGAATAGTCAATGCTCCTGCAACCCAGACGAATATTTCTAAAGAAAACAAAATCAAAGATAACCCTAATGTGAGTTACAGAAGCGTAAACGAAAAAAATTCAAACGAGCTCCCTCAAAATGGAAGACAAATAAAACCAAGGTGCAGTTCAAAATAATTCAAACAAGCAACTCAAGAAGCTACTTTGAAGCTACCCACGACTAATGATTAAACATGTAAAACTTTGGGACACAATGCATTGATAACAATCTCTCGGTAACTTTCTTAATTGTGACATTTTTTGAGCTATTTTGGTAGCTAAGGTGGCTGTATAGTTTTATTTTCTAATACGTTCCTTCGACATAATGTTTCACTGTTATTTCTGTAATAAATGCATTTTCTGTTTCTAAAAGTATAAAGCGTTAAGTTGGATATACGCTTTAATGTCTATAGGGGGTAATAAATGTGATAGAGAACCTGATGTAGAACTAGTTTTTGTCAATTTTGGCTGGCCATGCATGTTAACACGAGTCTTGCTTTAAGAATTGTGGTATAAAATTATATACTTTTAGCTAAAATACTTGTGTACCGCCTTCATTAACTAGTTTTATTGCTGCCGTATAATGAGGTCGAGTATCTATGTGAATCTATTATTTCAGGTTACCCTTTTTTTATTTAGTTAATTTTGGCCTATCATAAATTTGGACCTAGTACTTTGACTTTCGTTTATAGCTGCTTGAGGATGTAACCAGTTTCCGATGTCACCTTCGGCTGTACACTTTTTTCGGTGAAGACAAGTGATAATGGGCAAAACATCTAGTATCGTAGAATCCCGATCTTCCAGATGCAGCCTCCTGTTTGTCAATTGAGGGATACATGAGCGGTTTGTTTTAATAACTCAAAATAATAGCGATACTTTTCTTATCTACTGTTTTTATGATGCTGTCTTGTATTTCAATGCAATTACGGCTGGAATCATTAATACGTCGTTAAAATCCTCTTCTTTTTCTTGAAAAACGATGCCAATGCTAAAATGAAGACTAATTATTCTGTAGATCTAATTTAACTACTACATGGTAATTCCACGTATTAAAATTCGGCCTGAAACATGTTAAATTATAATTTTAATTAAATACATACGATAAATTTTTTTGTTTTACAATTTATATTTTGCGTAATAATGATTGTTAATAAATTAAATGTAATTGTATTTAATTTTATTTAACTAATAATTTACGTACTTGTGAATTAGCTTTATTGGTTAACAGTTAAATTTTGTAAACGGTGCGGCCGTCAATGCTTGCTATCTTTTTGACTTTAGATTTATAGTTATCTAAATATTTAGCCCAAAATGTCTAGGCCATCTCAAACTTATATAAGATAGTTCTAAATATTGAATTTGAACTGATCAGAGGTTTGAGTACTTGAATTTTAACCCTTTATATGGCAAATTGATTTGTGTTACAAAAATTATAAATGTGGTACTAATTCATGTTAGGGGTCACTAGGGAATAGTAATTAACTTAAAACATAAATTTCTAAAAGTTAAGTTTTCTTGGGAGGGTGGTGGTATGCACATTTGAATTGTAATCATGATAAGTGGATGAAAAGAAGTCAATTATTTAATACTCAATTTATTCATTTTTTATACATTTTTGTTATGAAAAAAGGGAAATCAGTGTAACCATAACGCCACAATATACGCACTAAATGCTCGATATTTTCGTTTTCGCACGTGTGGAACAATACGCGTATCTTCTTGAAGTTCCTTTTTGTGCAATATGCTTTCCAACATCATTTAGTCGAATATGCAAATAGTCCGTCCTTCTTTATTCTATATTTTATTGCTACCAACTGTTATTTTGGAACTCCTCTTTGTTCGTCCCACATGATTTTGAAGCAGTTCATTTGCTAGAACGCTGCGGAAAGCTAAATGGGACATGGGCTTTTCTTTGTTGGACTTTAATTTCATTTTAGTTTTATATATTATGTACGAATTTGCGATTGCTGTATCAATCAGGTAGTATACAATTTTCATATACCATCTACGAGATTTCCAAGAAATGTAACATGAGTGAGGTTGATCAAAAATATCGACCCCATCTATGTATTTTTTATAGTCACTGACGAATTCAGGACACTGCAAAATCCCTCTTTCGCCCTTCTTATTTCGTCTCCGTGCGGTAGAACAATATAAAGATTGTGTAATGTGCTTCCCACAAGAACAAATTTTTCCGTCCGTCCTTCCATTTTACAACGGAGATATCACCAGAGATTGCATAATAATATTCTCCTATAAGCATTTCTTTATCAGAACGAAACACTTTTGCAAAATACTTTCGATTTCGCTGAAAAGTACTGCAGAAAAATAAATCATAAGACAACATTCGCGTAAATAGTGAAAAGTTAGAGAAAAGTTGTCAACATGGACACAATAGTACTTTCCTCTTAATGCTTTCGTCATTTCTAATACTGTTCTTTCTCCATGTCCTAATCACGCGTTTTTAGAATAATCAGATTTTCACTCATAAATGTTGAAATTGCACATATGGCTCCATATCTATTAAACAAGGTATATGGTTATTTAAATTGCTCTTCAAACAAATTTAAGTTAGTGATTAAAGAATTGCTTATTTCGGAAAAACTTCAATTGTAAGTTGTGTATCAATCCATTAATTATTCATATATTTTACAATAATATTAATTGATTAGACTATATAAATTTTTAATATGACATGTATCTTACTTACTGCGTTTAATTGTTTAGTTTTTAGGTGGAATGGAAGACCGACTTCGTCGAATTCCCACCTTTTGTGTATATTCATTATATTTTTATTTCTTTCTGTATTACTATTTATATATACACAATAAACATTCAATAAATAAATAAATAAATAAAAAATATCCTGTGTCTGAACATGCAACTCTCCATACTTTGAAACTGTTTTTGATAGGTTTTAAGGGCATATATAGCTTCAGAGAACTTCTCCCCTTGAAAACCCGCCATACTTTCATTGACAGATACATTTTTGCTGATACAGAAGGCTTCTGATAATTTTTTTGTAAATGTGTTATTAGAGGGTGAACTTTATACAGTTTGTCAAAATTCAAATTATTTCTATTTCTTGGCATGATGTAATTGTTATTCAAACGTAAGAAGCATAGGATTTTCAAAAATCTTTCGATTAAAAATATTTCAGAAATCCTCTAGACATAAAAATTAGGATCAGTTGACCAATAGAGGTGTAGGCTTGGAAGCTTATGAAATCCCATGATTATTAAACAACTAATAAATGCACATAGCTCTTCTATAGAAAGATTCTAACATGCGTTATTTTGTTGGGCATACAAGTTGGACTGTTGTCTCAAGAAGATTTTTTGTAAAAAGTGCAGAAAGTATGTCAAGTAGAGAATTAAGCTTAATTGGTATTCTAGATCCAAATGGCAGTGCAAAATTCAGTTGGAATGGATGCACACTTTTTCCATTTATACAGAGCTTTGGCATCATTCTGAAAAATGTGTCATCAGAAGTAGATTCTTCGGTTGATGATGTAAACGACCTTTTTCTTTTCTTAGCTAGAAAGATACGGTTACTAAAATCATCTACGGAATCATTCGAAATAAAATCGTTTTGATCTTTACTTGTAAAAGCCAGCGGATAAGTGGAAATGTGAGCTGATGTGGAAGCTGGAAGAGATATAGAAGAGTAGAAGATGTGGAATCTTGATCACATGTAGAAGATTGGCTAGACGAGGATGATGGTTTTCTTGTATGTTTTGAAAATGGCAAGTCATCATCAGTATCACTATCTCCATCGTAATCAGAATTCAAGGCATGTTCATATCTGATGCCATCAACGTAACTAAATAGTTTATCAGCATTCATTCTCTCGTATTCACTTAGAGAAATTCGAGACATTCTATAAAAGAAAACGATTTATCGATTTAAAAACAATACACCAAACAACTGCGTCAAGATTTTCAACTTCCTAGCTTTGAAGATTCGTACTATGCTATTTCGAAGGTTTTCACATGTACTAAATTGGATCCTTTGAAAAGTTTTGGGTAGAAAAGCATATTTTTGTAGAAATATGTAAATACAGAAATTTAATTCGATAATTCACAATTGCCTTAGAATAAAAATTAATTTTTTATCACTTTGGAAGTCGTTACGCTACAAATTTTCAAAATTTTATGAAAATGTATATTTTAGTATAAAAATTATTTTTTAATCTTGGTAATTTTAATAAAACTATAGTGAAGTATATTTCACAATTTACACATGTAATATTTACTCGTTCTGAAAATTCACTTTTCGTCAAAAAAGTTTCAAAACATTTACAATTCAACAAACATGAACGTTTAAAATGACACAATAATTAAATCCTATACAAACTACATATTCTGAAATTTTCCAAAAGCTGTTAATATGACAACGATAAATGCGGTTTTTTGAGGTTAAACATAATTTTACGTAGAAAATGGCAAATAACATGTTGGCACTAAAATCTGACAATAAAATTTTACATCCAAATAAGAATTTAAACTTTGATAGGTTATCTGGTGCAGATAAAATAAATGATTTCGTAGAAATACTAAATAAAACAATCAAAATAGCTAATCTTAAAAAACTACTTTAACCAATTAGCACTGCACTATAGGTACCGTGTTTTATAACTTCAACCTATAACTTGGAGAGAATACACAATGTGGTGGATATATGAGCCACTGTGCATTTAGAACATCTTAATATGATGATAGAATTTATTTTTGTATATCCAACCAAAGTAATAAGACCCTTATAGCCCGTGGTTGGAGGGTTAAACTGATGTTTTCGAGCAGCAAAGACCACAGTACAACAAAGAGGTGCATTTATTTCCTTGTGGAGAATTTTAAATTTTGAAATATTTTGTGTCCTTGTACAGGGTGGGGCATTAGTGCGTGGGCCTTCCATAGCTCAGGTGCTATTATAGATAGAGATTTTAAATTTTCACGAAGTGTTCAGGAGGTAAATGGACTCTTTAAAAATTATTTATGATTATACAGGGTGTTCTAAAAAAAGGTGACACGGTGGAGTTCAATTTCTTTAAATGCAATACCCTATATATTTTTACTTTTTGGTATGGATTTTAATGATCGTTATATATATATATATATATATATATATATATATATATATATATATAT
>JAHWXV010191010.1:0-12844 GCA_024586415.1 Phrixothrix hirtus | reverse complement strand
ATTTATGCTGATGTGCTGACTTGACTTTCACAATTTATGCTCTTTATATTATATAGATATTTGAACTGTGATATGACCTTTCACTTATGAAATTGGTTTTAAATATTTCCATTTTTTAGGGATTACTTATATGTACATATTTGAAATGCATTTTTTAAACTTATTTCTACCCTAATTCTTTACTATGTTTAAGACTCATATATTATACATTTTATCTATTCCCTACGTAGCTCTCGTCTCGGGTTTCTGTTAAGATATGAATCTTAACAGTTATAAAATTGAGAATTACTTTAATTTATAATAAAAATACCTCGATTTGTAATAAACTGAATTCTTTTGTTAAACAAATCTTTTTTTTTGGGTCAATTAAGTATATAAAATATTTGACTTGCAATATTTAGGTGTTGATTGTTAAATTGAATACGACTAACTATTCTGGAATATTGATGATTGTATCCTGTAATAACGTAGTTATCTCATAACATGCCCGACCAAAGAACCCAAAAGTAAACGGTAAAGTATTATCTTATGTATAAACATAACAATTTAGCACACCAATGTGGGGCTTTGTACAAGGTACAAGGTATGACTGATTTGTTAAGAATTGGACTGCTTTTCCAGCTTATTGGTTGCTTAAACCTCAAATATGGAGAAATGACACAATTTACATCTATGGGTCATTTATAATAAAAGGAATATTTCATTTTTCCGAATAAGTATTAGTTATATTTAGAATCCATATAGAAAAATCACTAGTTTTTGACTTGTGTCGCCTTTCTTGGGTAACGGCGGCGATATCGGATTTACTATACAAATTTAAATTATCAATAATATTTTTACGGAGAACTTTGAAAATACCTATATTATTGATGAAAATAGTAATATTAAAGGTTAGTGCAGGCATATTGCTGATATATTTGTTATATGGAAGGGTACGGAAGGGAAGGGAACTTGAATCTGGCAATTTCTATAATTTTATTACCCAAATGAAATTTCAATCAACTTTACTACAGAAAAGGAGGTTTTCTTCTT
Organism: Phrixothrix hirtus; assembly: GCA_024586415.1. Classification (NCBI taxonomy): domain Eukaryota; kingdom Metazoa; phylum Arthropoda; class Insecta; order Coleoptera; family Phengodidae; genus Phrixothrix; species Phrixothrix hirtus. The sequence goes on along the minus strand of JAHWXV010191010.1, from coordinate 11,812 downwards.
GGCATCAGACGAAGTGTGAAACATTTGTGGGTAACGGGATTTTATGTTTAGATATTTCTGTAAGTAAGTAAGATGTTGCGGATTGATTTTTTTCCATTGAGGAGTTGTCGCAAGAGCAAAGAGGAGAATTCTTTATTTTTATTTTGCGCAAGTACGCAGGAAAACGACCATGATTTAACTTTAAACAGGTTATAATAGAAGTCTACATTTTACTCACTGAACTATAGAAAAGTACAGAGCGTTTTTGGATAATCCGCGATGGATACTGAAATAATTACTAGTGGGTGCTTTTGCTATGTCGCTGTATAATGTTGCCCATTTTCTTCGAAGGTCTTTGCGTAGGGTAGGAATTAGCTCATTATTGGCTGATAATTGTGAATGAGGTTCAACATAGCAGGCCTTTCTAGCTTCATTATCTACATACTCGTTTCCACTTATACCTGAATGTCTTATAACCCAAATGAGACGAATTTTTTGTGTGCAATTTCTAAAGTGTGTAAAAGAATCTTTATGTCGAATAATATATTGAGTTTAAAATCCTCGGTCGGGGGAGAAGTTAGGGCCACTAATACTGTCTGAGAATCGGCGAGTATTATGGCTTTGCAAATTATCTGGCTTGAGCACCACTGCAAAACTTTTTTTAACGGCAAATGCTTCTGCCGTAAAGACGGAACAAGAACCTAGGATTCGATACCGTTCTTTGTAATTAATAGAGGGGACCAAAAAGGCGGAGCCCGTTCTACCTTCCGTCTTAGAACCATCTGTGAAAACTATGATCTCATCTCTGCTTTCGAAGCCCAATATTGTTCTTAGAGTTAAATCATTCAAGATAGGTGAATTAGTATATGAGGGGAATATGACAACAGACTTCCTGATAACATATTCATATTTGCAGTTATATAGTGGAAATACTGTTTGATAAACAATACAGCTGCTATATCGATTAGTGTCAATCAAAACATCAGTCAAGGGCGGGGAGTTTTTCTTTATCCAAAACGGGTTGATTAGGTTTTCTACGTTAATAATCGAGTTAAATGATGAATTACGTTTACTTAAAGTTTTAACGAAGAAAAAAGTCAATTTTCTTCAAATATGTATCATAATCAAATTAATACCAATCGGTATCAATATATAATTGTAATTATCAATTTAATGTTAAGAAATGCATTATGAAAAGTGTGTCTGATAGAGCTACCACTACATACTTATGTATTTTAATAAAAATATTTTCAATTCTCCGGGTAATTTTATAAAAGTTTTACTTTAAAACAATTATTCTCGTAATCTTACAGACAACACCATGTCTAAACTTTAGAACTCACAGTCGAAACTACATTAGAAACCCTAGTACTACACATTGCCAACATTGCTAGCATATCTCAAAAAATTTACGCAATAAATATAGAATTTTATATCAGCACCGTTCTTAGTTCTCAAAATTCTCTTCGTTCAATTTTAACAATATTTAAACTTTTATATTGTGGTAACTTTATATCGAAGATGCTAAAGGTTCAGCTGAAATATGAAATAAGAGGTAACGGACACAATTTGGAACATTTAAAATTGCAGAACCTACCATAGGTTTAGAACAGATCATAATGTTTTATTTGTTTGATCATCTCTAGAGTACGGCAACGAGGATATTACCGTCAATTAAGCAAATTTGACAGAGGTCAAATCATTAGTTTGCGCGAAGCTGGTTTTACATTTGTGGAAATTGCTAACCGGGTAAATCGCAATCGGTCTACTGTAATGCTAGTGTGTCGTGCATGATTTGACGATGGCCAGGAATATCGTAGAAGAGGAACCGGGGCATCAAGAAGAACGAGTGGGTGTCAAGATCGTCGCTTAAGGCAACTGGCATTTAGATAACATTTAGAGCAGTTGATGACCAATGGTTTGGTGAAGAAGATCGCTTAGTAACCCTTAGAACAGTTTATCTCCGAATCCGAAGTTTTGGGTTAACATAATATCGTCCGCAACTTGTGCTTCCTTTGACTGCAGAACATTGTCTGCAACGGTTACAATGGTGCAATGAACGATCTCAGTGGAATCTTCAATAGCATCGTGTTGTCTTTAGTGAGGAATCTAGATTTGGTTTAGAAATGCACGACGGTCGTATGAGAGTCGAAAGAAGACGAGGTGAATGACGGAATCCTCGATTTACAGTTGAGGCACGTAGACCGCATTGTACGTGTTATGGTTTGAGTGCGATTACTTATGGCAGAAGGTCTTCCTTGGTGTTCATTCGAGGTAATATAACATCACATCTTCTGCCATACTTACAAGAGCTTGAAGATCCATTATTCCAGCAAGATAATGCACGTTCATCTTTAGCAAGGTTTTCCTTAAACTTCTTTGAGTAGGCCCAGATTCATCTTTCGCCCTGGCCTCAAAGATATCAAGATCTTTCTCCCATTGTACATATATGGGACATAATGGGTAGAAGATTGCGAAATTTGCAGCGTCGTCCTTTGACTTTGGAGGCCTTGAGATACGAGGTGAAACTTGCATGGGAGGCAATACCAAAAAACGGGATAAAACACCTTATTCAGTCACGCCTCGCCGTGTAAATGGATGTGCAAATCATAGAGGCCGCACCACACATTATTAACAGTTATTATAAAATTTTGTTTAACTAGTGAAGATTTTCCTCCCAAATTTTGCTCATTTATTATTATAACATATGTGATTATTCTTACCACATTTCATCCGGAAATTCCAACCCCTTCTTGGTGTTGCAATTTGTATGTCACTGAGTATATTTGCCTATTTTTAATAAAAATGGATTTATTTAAAAATGTCTCTTTTCCCTGTTTGATGTTGTTTTACCGTCAAATGAATTTCTAAATTGTTTTAAATACTTGAATTATACTTGATAACAAAGATAAATATTTTCTTTGAAATGTTACGTTTATTTGAGCTTTGTAATTCAGTTTTTGAGTTAATTTAAAGCCTTTTACAACATTTTAAATTTTTGGTTTTTTGTGAAGGTTCTCTGTATACTTATTATTAACTTATTATTTTAACAGCGTATAGATTTTTGTTTATTTATTTGTTTTCCAAACTCCTACAGGTTTCATCATTATCGTGAGACTTATACAGCACTTATCTATGTTCAAACAACTTGTCCAAAGTTCTATAGCCTATTGTAATACTTTCCTAAAAGCCAAAGCATATTTTACGAAGTTTTTGTTATTAATCACAATTAACGTGACAAATAATAACAAATAATCCTTGTCAAGTTTTATTACAAGATTTCCTTGTAGACAAACAACTTCAAATGACGCTACTGTAATAATTTATTTGTTTTACAGGTACATATAATCACTATTAAAACTTTTAAGGGAAACTTTTGAAAATTGAGTTTCCGAATGAATATCAGAGCTACCCATATAATATACTGACGTATGGTTATCAAAGCTTATTAAACAGTTAAAGATTTTGCTTTTATTGTATATTATAGATACAATAAACATTTTTGATCAATACATCTTTGTTTAACGCCGAATTTTGATTTACACTTTGAAAATTTTTATTTCACCCGATCTATATTTTTATTTTTAACATCATTTACATTTAAAATTAACGAAGTTTCATCAATTAAATATTCACATCAGAAAGTAGCGACAAACTAGGTAGTGCTAGTTAGTTTAGATGAACTTGTTATTACGAAAGTTTGTCTATACAACTTATTAAACTATTAGCAGCTAAGTAATCTGTAAAGTAGTTGATCGGGATGTTAATTGTTTCACTGTTTAGGGATGTTCAATTATGTTGCGTCCACTTTCGTTTATTGCTTAACAGCTTTCTATTTAAACTCTATTCACCTATAGAATTATGATATTTACAGTTTTTGCAAATAAACTTTAAATAATATTAGTGAAAATACTACAATAGAATGACAATTTTGCGTTAAAAGACTAAATGCATATTTATGGCGTTACTATGATGTGTTATTCAGTATGCCTATTATTTGTAATCATCTGATTTGCCCCTATTTTTAAGTATTTTAATTAATGTTTATGTTTAACAGGTTGCACATTTGCTATTTATACCTGTACTTGATTTACTTTTAGGGACACTAAAACTAAAGGAACTAAAATTGTTTTTTATATGGAAATATTCTAGAATTAACAGTTAAAATAAAAATTAAATTAGAACATTGATGTAATAAATTCCAATACCTTGACTCTTGCTGCGACCTTGAATTTATTTAGCTATAAGTTACAGTAATGAGTGGTTGGTAATTTAATCATTTATTTTAGTTTAATTTTGTTATAATATTTTTAAAACAAGTAGCTTAAAAACAAATAAAGCAAGTGACTTATTACACTATTAATGTCAAACTAATGTCATATCAGTTCGATACAAAATAGATATTTAAGAATGTCTGGTCTTAAACGACTTGGTACTGCACATCAGTGTGATTTAATAAAAGGTTCTAATAGTTGTTTGCCAAAAATATCTCCACAAGCAAGCCGAATTAAGAAATGGATGCGAGAAATTCATAAACATTTAATGGTTTCATCTAACAATTCTAAAACAAAATTTTTTTTTAGAAGTAGTGGAGCAATTTTTGCAGAAAGAAAAAGACATTTACGCTGTTCACATACATTTATTATTCATCCATTTAGTAAATTCTGCATTAAGCGAGAAATTATAGTTAGTATTATCTGGTTGTTTACATTTTTTTATGAACCATTTAGCTTGACTTTCTGCAAAAGCATGCCGGAGGATGTCTTGTGTTATAGAAAATTTGCAATGGATTCTATAGTAGTTACGGTATTGATAATCAACATTCTATTATTCTTTATTACTGGCATTTCAAATAGTCAAACAAAGGAAGTTATTTTGAAACCAAAATTAATAGCGAAAAGTTATTTATTGAAGTATTTCATTTTTGATTTTCTTGGAACTATACCGTTTCGTATTTTTTTTAATTTCTGGACTGAATCTGTGAATAATGATGAATTTTATTCCTTGTTGTTGAGTAGTTTATGTTTTTTTCGAATTGTACGAATAAAAACTGCATTGGAGTATTTTAAAAGAGTGACAGAGTTATTTGATTTGAATGACAGCACCTATCAAATGATTTGTTTAGTACTACTGAGTTTTTATTTTATACATTGGTGGACTTGTACCATCTATTATATACCACTGCTAAAGTTTAAATCGTCTAAGACTGTTTTACAAACATCATGGGTTACTCTCGCAAAAATTCATCCTCTTGATACAACTGTAAGTGCTTTTCATAGATATATCGATTCTTTCATAAACACGTTTTGCCATTTTTTTGGATCTTCGCATCGAAAATATACAACACATGATTCATTAGAGCAATTAATGTTTAGCATTCTAATAATAAATGGATTGTTTTTCAGATCATTTATTATAGCTAAAGTTTTGGTATTGCTACAGTCTACAAATTCATCTGAAAGTAAATATGAGGCCCTTGTAAATCAACTAACGAAATACATGCATAAAAAAAAATTGCCTTCGGAAATTCAAAATCGTCTTATGTTGCATTATGAAAATCGCTTTCAAAAACACTATTTTGAGGAACAGGCTATTCTTGAAACTTTATCAGATCATTTAAAATATGAAATTTTCCTTTATGGCTGTAAAACTCTTGTTGAGAAGGTATCCTTATTTCAAGGATTACCAAAATCAACTGTTGGTGCAATAATTGGATACCTCAAACATGAAGTTTATTTACCAAATGACGTTTTAATTAAAAATGGTTATAGTGAGTTTCTTTATTTTATATCTTTTGGTACAGTGTGTCACATACTAGCTTCAGGAAAAGAACTTTGTCATTATGAAGATGGAGATTATTTTGGACTAGCAGCATCATTCATAAATGAGACGGAAGAAATGATGGGAAATATAATCGCTCTAGAAATTACGGATATATTTAAAATTGAGCGAGGCGATTTAGAGACATGCATGAGTCATGACGAAGAGCTCTCTGAACATTTTTACAAAGCAGCAAGAGAACGATTTGCTCTAATAGAAAATGCATATAGAGAAGTTGATGAAATACACTATAAACAAGATGTAGTCTATGAATTACGTAGCGGTAGAATTTTAGAACATTCCCTTCGAAGCCGTCGTCGTTATTGATACTTATTTATCAACAATTTCACATTTGGTTAACTACATTTATAATATAAATATTGTACATCCATTAGTGTAATGGGTTTCTTCTACTTTATGTAATATATTTCATTACATTTTTTGAAATTACATCATTGATTTTTGTAATAATTGAGAATAAATTATAAACCACTTAAAATGTGTTGTTGTCTGGAAAATTAGTAAACAAATGCCCAACAAGCGAATGTTTCAAAAACTAAACAGGTAAAAAAACAGTTACATAAATCTAAAGTATAAAAGTATTTTACAAACAATTTTATATATTCAGCGTAACCCAAAAGAGAATGAAGTACAAATTAATTCGTTTCAGCCATACAGCAGTACTACCCAGTGTTATCAACAGATTCAATTAGACAACTGCCTCGGTTTTTTTTTTACTTTTAATCGCTTTCAGTCGTCTTTTAATACTTTAGTTAGTTTTTAATTATACAATCTCGGTTTTAGGCCGCCATTTTTATTCTTCATTTGATTTTTGTGTCATTGTAATGTAATACTAAATCATTTGTCAGCATTTTAGGTTGCCTATGGTTAAAAGCCCACAAATTAAATTTAAGGAATTAGTGCGCTATTTTGTCGTGTTATAGCGGCTTAAGCTACTGCAACCACAAGTTTTGTGTGAGTCGTAAAAGGCGACAATCTTTTGAATTGTTTTCTCTCCGTCTAGACCAAATTTATTATCCTCATGCTTTTCTCTTCTTTTGGTTATCTTAAGATGCTCATAAATTTTCTTTTACTGCATATAAGCTTTTTTGAAATGTAAATTGTTAATTCTTCAGTCCTTGTTTCACTGATCATCTTGATCTCTTCGGTGTTTTAACATCTTATATTTCGGAATATCGCCTATTCACAGTATTTTATCTTTTTATTTGCTTTACCGTCTCCTGTCACAGTAAAGTTAGCGAGTATTTAGACTTACTTCTGGCCTCAAATATATTTGGTTTTAATGTCGCTTCTTTATCGCCACCAGGTTAATCTGTCATTCCTCGTTCTCTTCTTGTTTACTTGACTCGGAGACGTCCACATTGCTGTCATTTAAATTTTTTCTAGGGAGTAAACTTTTTAACCTGTAAAACTAATTGCTTAGGACCTGTGTCTGGTGTAGAGACGTTTTCATTCACCTATTATCGGATGCAAATAAACAAAAACTGTGAAGTGAAGTGTGGATAATTTAATGCTTAATCATATATAAATTAATTGCACTTAACAGTTGATTCCCTTAAAAGTGGAGTCAAAAAATGTGTTGAAAAGTGCAATTTTTACGGTTGTACAAACGAAAAGTTAACTTCTAGTTCCTGTAACTTTTTTATTTCATAAATAATTACTTCAAATTTAAACTAGTAATACAAAAATAGACTGGCTATAGTATGGTATAAATTAAATTAATCTTTTTCTTATAATTTAAGTATAAAAAAAATCTTTTCTTTAACATAAAGTATTCAGTTATTAGAAGTCGTAATAAATTTTTGTTTAAATCAAATTATAGATAAAAATGAGTGAAATAGTATCTTAATATTATTTTGTCTTTGTGGTTCACAGTAGGGACAAATATTTGTATTTATTTTTATTGCAAAGATAAAATGAAATGCAAAGCTAGCCGTTCAGTTCCTGGCCTAGGATGTGCGGTACACTGCGTATCTATATGTAAACGTAATATAAATAAGTTGTATCATGTACTTCCTATTATTGTTATTTATGAATTGTGCATTCGGTTATTTTTAAATATGTATTTTTCAAGATTTATATTTACAACTGGATCAATATTATAATAAACAAATAAATAGGTTTCGTTTAATATATAAGCAGTTACAAAATGAACATGCAGGTGTAAAATGTACTCAGTAATACATTAAATACTTTCTACCTAAAATTAAAACATAAATGAAAAGATGAAAAATTCGTGATATTATTATTGTAGCCAAGAAATAAAAGAAATTATTTTAAGTCAGAGATTATTTTGAACAAGAAAAGGTAAATGGTCGGGATAATATTAATATCAATCCAGTTATACAAACAGCTAAATGTTTACAAATTAGTGAAAGTACTGTAAAACGTGTAAGTGCAGAAAACACATATTTCATAATAATTTTATATTTCAATAAATAAAATGTTGTTCCAATTTTGTCGTTTCTCATAGTATTTTAGGCAGTACGATACAATATGCCGCTTCGTTTAAACATAACACAGTTATACCTTCTAAAGCGTACCCCACATCACCGCGCTGGAGTATTGCAACGCTCTCTTTGTAAAAACTTTAAACATCTTTTATAGGTTGTTCTTTCAAAATTTCATAAATGTCTTTACATAATTATTAACTAATTAGCAAGTACTATCACTTGATATCAACAATTCGTCGCTATGTTTGCGAGAATAGTAAAACGCAACCATTACGTTTTTATCTTATAACAGTAACACTAACAAAGATATCCAATTACAAAAATTAATTTAGATTTAATATGCTTTTAAGTATCCATGGTTAAAGCTTGAATGAATTTTGTGTAATATTTTTCGAGTAATTAATTGATAAAGTGATAGTTCTTTTTAAAATCGCTGAAAAACGCGCTTTTTATAACATTCTTTTTAATTTAGTAAAAAGTAAAAACCATGTATGTAATTGTGAAATTTAAGTATCTTATGGAGAATAAAATTCTCTATTCAACAGAGTTTATTTTATTTAATTTGATTCAGTAGTTCCTTTGCTATTCGTTTTTAAAGAGAGGGGTCAATTCATTTGCATTCGATAATAGAACTTTTAGTTTTATAGTTATTTTATTCACAATTAATGTTAAAGGTACATTCAATTACTCAAATTACTGAAAATTTTCTGAAAATCTGATTCGATTATATGAAAGGGCATCAGATGACCAAGAAATACAATAATTTATAAAAAAAAATTTACAGTCGATTTCAAGAAAATGTCAAAAACCAAAAAATGACAATAGTGAAGTGGCACCTCCGGTTATTTGATTTTAGTGAAATTCTTGAAATTGTATGCTGGGATGCATACAAACTTAAATATAAAATTTTGTTTATCTACAATTTTTCGTTTTGAAGACATCGTATTCACAAGCACACCCACATATACACACGTACATACGCACTCACGCGCACACGTGCGCAATCTCCTACCCTCACAGGCACGCACGCACGCACCCACACGCACAAACGCACGCACGAGCGCACGCACGCACGCACGTACGCACGTTCGCATCCACGCACGCATGCAGGCGCGCACGTACACACGCACGCACGCACACGCGCACGGACGCGCGCACGCTTGCGCGCACGCTCGCTCGCAAGCAGCACGCACGGTGTCGTGAAGAGGCGTTTACGATAATTAAACTGTTCATTGTACTATAATAATCACTAATAGAAGATATAAAGAAGGAAAACCGGAGCGGTGTGGAGCAGTTTAATTATCATAAACGCCTAAAGTCCAATCTCGGACACAACTTTTCCTACTACCTTAGTAACGGTAATTTACACCCGAATCCACAATACACGTACTATAAAAGAGATACTTAAATATTAATAATCAATTTAAATCAAGCACCTGTTATTACACTTTTCAGGTAAATCTTACGCTTACGTTTCAGATTGAATTAAACCTTTATTTTTAGCTCATTCGAATAAACAATAAAAATTTATTTTAGAACAGAAGTCTTCACAATGAAATTAAAACTGTGATAAATAAATCTAATTTTTGAAAATCACAAACGCGATACATTAATTATGACCACTAAAACAACTGTTGCAATAGTAATAGGAAACACCAGATTAGGAATTTTTGTTTACGTTTTTGCATTTCTAGTAAATGTGTTTTATTAACGTGTCCCAGCAGTTTTGAAATCAACTCTTCTCATGACTTTGACAAGGTAGGTCTTCTTCTATTTCGCACACATATTAAAATTAAAACGTCAAAACAAATAACCAACAAATGCAATTTTTATTAGTTGTCACTGATTATTACAAATTACTGAATATTTTCAGATTTAATAAGTATGAAACATGAATTTGGCAGTAATTTGTAATAATCAGTGACAACTAGTAAAACTACACTTGTTGGTTATTTGTTTTGACGTTTTAATTTTAATATGAGTGAAATAAGAAAATTCATTGCAAGACTTGATTCCAACTGCTGGGACATACGTTACTTTTCTACAGGAACTATATTGTTGTGTCATCACATTGTCTAATTTGCTCTAAGGGTGTCTCACGGGGCGTTTTACTTAATATTAATGAAATAAGTTAGAGTATCTCATCCTTTTTAGCGTAATTAAATTTGCTGTTGATTTTCTAACAGTTATGTATTGACAGATGTGTATTAATACACGCATAAGGGTGTATTAGTTGTGAAGGTTATATTAAACTCAAACATTATACTAATATTTAAAGGTAAACAAACTAATACGTTATTATAATGTATAATAATAAATAGAAAACATTAACAGAAAATCTTAAGCTTATTATATATAAATTTATTAAAAACAATTTCCTATACAGTAAGTTAATAAGCAATGATTTCTGCAGGAGTGCATTTATTCTTAATTAATTGTTTAATTACTTTGTTTTTAATTTATGGTCGATTTTAAATTACGAGTACTTAATAAATTATTCATTTATAAATTATGTACACTTTTTTATAACATTTTATAAAATTATTCAACTAACAATACACCTAATTTGAAGAGAAGATTGCAGCGAAGTAACGATATACAAATTTTGGTACAGGATTAGTTCTTCTGTTATTCATCACATTATTATTTTGGTAACATACAATTAGTGATATTGTGAAGAGACGTACTTTAGATACATACATATGTATATATTTCTAAAGAATAGAAAGTGGCAATGGTAATATACCTGCATGTTTTATATTACATAAATATTAACAGAAGGTTAAACACCTAAAAGTTCTCTGATCGTGAGAATTAATAAAATTCAAGTTTGTACCCATTATTCTAGCTACCTCATCCAATTTGCGCCCGTGTGAATTTACCCATACCTCGTCTTAGAGATAATTTTGTAATATCATAACTATTAGATTAGTATATAGATTAAAATTAAAGTTCCTTTATTGGTGTCTTGAAAACAAGGCTTTATAGGTAATTTTTTGCCTTCCGTCAATTGCAGAACAAAAAAAGTTTTATCTATTTGTATGCCAAAATGATCTGATTATGATACCCATTGAAGTGCATAATGGCCTTCTTTTTAATAGAAAATATATTATTTTGAAGGATTGAACACATTAACAACTAACCTTATTAAACGTCAAATTTAAATAGAAAATTGACAAAACTATCATACTCAAATGTCAAACGTCAGTATTACCAACTATCAAACCTTCCTAAATCAATTATATCAATAAAATGTGTTTTTCCAGAATTTTAAGCAAATAGATTAAATAGTATTGAACAAGGTGCAATTTCTAAACTGTACTCGTGTGATAAAAACATGTCTTATGAAACTTGGTTTTTATTATACTATTTTCGTATGTACTTCAAAAGCGCTTTTTTATTGACTATTTTGAAGCAATTTCAGGTACTTAGCGATAGCTGTTACTGTATAAACAGGTTAATTTATTGCTCTTATACCGAATGTCCTAGAAAGCTCCAGATAAAATAAAAAGGTTAATATAAACATAGTTCCGTAAACG